>RJWM01002755.1:0-124558 GCA_004363535.1 Dasyprocta punctata
CCCCTGGGCAGTCTGCTACAGTTTCTTCCCAAACACACTTAATTCATATTAAAAAAAGAAACATCTTTTTCACTTTTCTACACAAAAGAGAATCAACCAATAAGTACTGTCTTCTTAATGAATATAAATGTTATTGTACTTAATGTGAAGATGAGCTGGGGAAGGAGAGTCAATGGGGATCAAAGTGACCAAGATTACAGCATTATGTATATGTACCAATTCCTCAAAACAAACATAATTAGTATTTATCACAAACATACACTGTTGAAAAAGACATAAAGTAAGAAGGCTAGCAAAAATTTCCCATCAATAAATCAACATTCATAGCATACAGATAGATACATAGACAGATACACAGATAGACATTTTTTCGTAAAAAAAAAAAAAAAAAAGATTACAAAAAATGACTCAAGCCAGGAACATTTTACTCTGTGATTACAAAGTCTTTCATATCATTTTTGATATTCAGTTAGAATTCTATTAAATGGCTGTGCTATCACTTCTTTTTGTAGGGATGGACACTGACTTTTTAGTTCAACTATGACTATCAGTTTTAATGTCATTTATAAGAGATGAATTTTTCACTAACTCATTATAGCATTTTTTTAAAAAAACTCTAAAAAATAGGGTCACTCTGTCAAACAGAAGTAAATGTTTCCAGATAGTGATAGATGTTGCCAAATTAACCTTCGGCAAAGTGCAAGTCATTCATTGACAATCCTCACCAATAATTGTCAATTTGATCTGGAGAAGAATTTGTCTTCAGTGTGTAATCTACCACTTAAAATTCAATTTGTAATATATGTATTTATTTCAATGATTTTAAAGAGAATGTTTAATCTGCATTTCTGTCACAATCAATAGCATGTAGATTTAGAAATTCTTCTGTTTCAAATAAGAATTTAGGACCTCCTGATTATGCTTATTTTATAATCTACTTCTGGTCCTTATTAAAATAATCAGGACTTGAGACAAAATGAATATGTTAAGGATAATATTTTATGTATGTAACTTTTGAAAAATATTAGCATTTATTTTTGTAGATATACATAAGAGTATTAAGAATTGTTTCAGTGCTTAAATCCTTTTAGTACATACTAGCTGCCAGTTTCTAACAAGATTTCACCATTCTTTCAAATTTAATTTTATAGGTTTTTTTCTTTGTTTTTTAAAAGTATGTGTACAGTTTTGTTTCTTTTTTTAATGTCCAAGTATATTTCTACATTCCTTTGTCATAAAATATGCTGTCAATCTCTGAAGTTCTTATCCATGACTCCCGCATAAAAATCAAGTGTATTTTCATTGAATTTTGGTAATGTTAGTTTTTCTTACCTTGATTTTCTTGCTCAGTTTTTCAAATTATATATTTTTAAAAATATTTCCTATGATGTGTCTTAAATTGATCCTCCATTTAGTGATTTTTTTATTCCATCTTCAGCTCATTCAATCAGATTAAAAACAAAACTGTTAAGTTTTCTCTATTACACCTTTGAAAAGTTTCAGTGTCCAGCATAGCTAATCATATTTTTATAAACACTAGTAGAGCAGGTCCCTAACTTACTATCATTCAAATTGCGAGTTTTCACAGACAGGAATGGCCCTTGTATTACACACTTTGGTACATGTGAACAAATGTTGGAAGAAGCTCACTTGTCTGCTAGACATTGTCACAGTTGTACCAGCGTGCTTACTGTGCAGTGTGATGATGTACAGTAGGGCAGTACAGTGCAGCATTTTTGTATGCATTTGGTTTTTCCTTAGTTCACATTGCATATTTGTGTCAAATCTGAATAAGACTCACTTTTCAGACTTACAAACATTCTTTCAGAAGGAAGCTCACTTGCAAGTCCTGGACTTACTGTGATCTGCAAGTCAGATCCTCTTTTCCTTTTATCTGTAACTATCATCTATCCTTTCTTTTTTACATTTTAATATGAGATTTGCCTTTCCATTGGAATTTTTTTGATTTCTACCAATAATTATAGAGGTTGCTTGCACTTTTCAGAGTATTATTTGTATTGATTTTCACCATTTTGATTGTTTTCAGTTCAACCTCTTCTTTATCTGGTGGCTTGCTATGGTCCAAGAATCCGCCAGTTCCTTCATTCTGTTAAGGGTTGCAAACATTTCTCCGAGGATTTTCAAAGATTATTAGTTCTTCAGAGTGATGGCATTTTCCTTTGTATGACATTTATGCTTCTTTTTAAAAAACCCTTCCCTTTCCATTTTTATCATCATATTTAAATATGATCCTTTAACTTTCCACAATAGGGGTCGGATCTAAACTCCACTTTCCGAACATTTGATTGATGAAAATGACCTTTCTTTTCCTAGATTGAAAATCGAATGGCAAGGGGAAAATGATTTTCTAAGCTCTCAATTACAATCAATTATTGGAGTGTATTTATCTATTCTTGTAGCAATGTATCAAATGTTGTACTTTTTAATCATCATTCACACAAATAAAAGGGAAGTATAATTAAAAGCAAATATCAAACTTTAAATAAAACACAAATTTATGTTCTAGGAGATTATGCAGTTATCAGTTTATATCTTTATCTTTTTCATTTTTATATGTCTTATACCTCATAGAGTACTTATATGTCTATAAAAATCAATCACTTGAGCTATTCTCAAATACATACTATGCTAAATTATTATTGAATTATTGGTTGAACATATTGTTTAGCAATTGCAAAGCGACTTTTATGCATTCCTTTACAATAATTTGAATATCTTTATCCTGTATATGTATATATATATAGCTATTAATATATTAAGCAAAGAAGTTTACAATGAACCTGTGAAAAACCTGGGACTTGGTTAAGAAGAAATCCAATATTAACATTTGGGTATCTCACCAGCTTCTAGATTTTCAAATATAGTAGCAAAATTATAGGGACTATTGAGACCAAAGTGTCACAAGTTAATAAGATCAATGATACAAAGTAGGAAATGACAGGTTTAATCTAAAAGGAATATAACAAAATACACTGATTGCTGCAAATTTAATATTTGTGTTATACTGGGGCGTAGAGAGAAAAAAAAGAGAAATTGTACTCTTGTCTATATTTGATTCTTCCCAGGGGTCTTTTGTGGATTAATGACATAGTTAAGGACTTGTACTTGCTTTTCATGTGCTGTAGCTATTGATTTTTTTAAATTTATATGTAAAGCTGTGGCTTCTTTTGTTTGTTTTTTAGCTCCAAATTTGTCATTCTTTGAATTTTTCTTCTTATATTTTTTTGTACTCATTGTCCTTCTGGTGTAAACTGCAAAGATTTGGAAAACATTGAAGTAAAAATTAAATGACTAATAATCTATGAGGATATTTCCAAGAAGAAAACAAAATTAAAGATTTTTTCTCTACTAATAAATTTATTGATATTAAAATTTCTTTGCTATCAATGTTATTAGATCTTCTCATTGGCACTGCTGAAACTTAAGTGTGGAGTTTTTTTTCTGCTAAGGATCCTATAAAGTGTAGGTTTTTGTCTAACAGATCAGAGGTAAGGCCCAGGACTGGACATCTCTAACAAGGTTCCAGGCTCCTCTGATGTTGCTGATAAAAGGGCCACACTCAGAATATTCAGGCTTTAGGTCAAGTGCAATGCTGAATGATATCACCCAGACATGTAAGTCTTTTTAAGTTGATAATAAAAACTTTGGAAAAGTGTTTTAATATACTTAAATTGACATTTTTAAAACAAATTTCTACTGGTAATTGTCACTACTTTTGACCTTTCATTTCACCCATGTGAAAGTTAGCATGACTTTCATCTTAAAAGTTTGCATTTATAAAATGGAGGCTAGAAAATGTGCAAATGTTAAACATTCAAGACTTCTAAGTGGTAAAATCTAATAGTTTTCATCTCCTATCTACACTAATGAATAAATCTATGGATATATGTATAGTTTACACACACATGTACATACATACACACACATATATATATTTATATATATATAATAGATAATATATGGCTGTGTGTGTATATATATATATGTATGTCTGTTTTGACAGAAGTTTAATAATTATTTAGCAAAATAATAATTATTCAGTAAAATGTTTAAATCTATACCTTTGCCTATTTTAAATGCTTAAGTAAAGAAAATTAAAAATTCGAATAGTAAGTCCTAGATGGATGCTTTTGGGAGACTGGGCTTAATTGCTGTTGAGTTCAACAGATTTTTCAATTGCATGGTTCTGGTCAAATCAGTTAATTTGAACTCAGTAAAGTCAAGGACCCTTGTATTGGGAAATCTGCCTGCTTGGGCTATTAGATAATGAGAGCAAGTTTAAATAGCTACAGTTTAATAATTCAACTAAACTTGTTTCAAATACCAACATACTGATTAAAACACTTGACATTTATGGAGACCTTAATTTTCTTAAAGTTTCTGGTAAAAGGCATATAGAAAAAAGGCAAAAGGAAACAATTATTAATTAAAAGATTTTTGGATGTGATTATTTGGTTGATAAACAGCTTTTTGTTTGGACTATCAATAAGTAGACAAGAAGAAAGTAATTTTGAACTGAAGATTTAGTCATGATGAAAATTTTTATGTTGTTTGTCTTTTATCTATGTAAACATATATGTACGTCACTGTTAATTTTATATATTTAAAAACTAATCTCACATTACACAGTATGTATTGTTTTTTAATTTAGCCTTATGATATTTTCCATATTGTCACATTATTAAGAAATTAATAAATATATAAATAATAAATATAATAGATACCTAAACTTAGCCACAATTTAAATTACACTCTGTGGAGTAGAATTATTATTAGATGGAATATAATTATTTATTTTTTTGGATATTTATATTTGCTCAAACTTTTATTGTGAACAGTGCTACAGTGAGCATTATTGTACACCATCTTTTTGAAAGTAAATGGATATTTAGAGTAAAATCTGAAAAAGAAAATTTATAATTTAAAACTATATACATTTTTAGTTTTGTTAAATATATTTATTTCTGAATTGCTTTCCTCAAGAAATTTTTATCTTGAGACCTGTATATTGGCAGTGAATAAGATATAGATTCCTCCATATCCTTGGCAAAACTCCATAGTAGTATTGAGCATAGGCTTTTTAACAAAATTTTGCCTCTATGATATTTGAAATGATAACATACGGTTCCATTAATTTTCATTCATTTCATTACTTATGCTAAATATTTTATGATTCTTGGCAATTCACTTGTGCTTCTTTTGTTTTGTTTTGTCTTGTTTTGTTTTGTTTTGTCTTTGGAACCAGGAATCAAATTCAGGACCTTGTGCTTGACAGGCGGGCATCATGTGCTGAGCTAAACCCCCCGCAAACTTGTACTTCTTTTGACTTAAGATTTTGGACATTTAATTTAAGATATTTAAATTTCAATGTTTGCATTATGTTACTGGTTTATAAGCACGTGGTACACACACAAAGAAATTAATTATCATTTCTTCTAAACATATTATTTATCCTATTTGTCATTTTCTTTTAAAAGCAGTTTATGGTATTTCAACATGCCATATTATAAAACCATATGAAGTGAGCTCCTAATCTTCTCCACAATGATGTTTCATCTTTCAAACATAAGCAGTTCAAATATTCAGTATGAGGAACAATACAAGTGCAGTAGTTGAACTGCTTTGAAATGAAGAACAGTTAAATTCCTGTGAAGACTGTTCCACCCCCCTATTCCTGTAAGAGGGTAGCAGTGTTCAGTAAGGTTACCTTGGATAAAGTATAATCCAAAATTTCTTCTGTAGATTTATAGTTCATCTTGAAAATTGGATATTTTGGAGGAAACTTTATTAGAGTTTTAAAAATGGAATAAAAAGCCTCCTACAATATTTAGTTTACCATCTGCCAAAATATATGAGTTCACATTTTATTTTCTTAAATTCCACCCCATTAAAGTTGAATAGGTAGAAGAACCAGGCAGTCCAGTGTAACATCACTAGCCCAGACCAGTTTCAGGTTTTTATGTGAAGACTAACAAATACGAAGTAATTAAAGAAAGTTGAATTTCTTAATGATTTCTACACAAAGAAGCAAATGCATGCCAGAGAGTGTTACATTTTGGTGTGTTCTAATTTAATCATAGTTATCAGGGAAAAGATGTTCTATTTGATACCAGTAAAGGGAGGGAATACTGGTTAGGGTTCATACCTTGGAAAGAAGCGATATTTTTGAAGTAAAAAGGAGAGGATATATTTAGAAGCCGATTTGCATACATGTCTGCACATATATATAGGCCACTAATAGTCTGGAAAGTGTTCTAATTTATGATATCCTAAATATGTATTAGTGAGCATCGGTTAGGTATTTTCAGAGCTGCATGTATGTTTTCCTGCTTATGCAGATATAAATCGATTCCCTAAAATGTTAGTTTCTTTAATTACAGCTTGCTGACTAAAAGAATTTATGCATTTTAAAACCTATAACATTTTAGAAATTGCTTAAAGGAAGTAACTTGCTCACCTGGGAAGATAATAGTGCATTGTTAACTGGCAATTATCCATGATAATGGAAAGTTATCTGTCTGAGGATTTTTTTTTTCTGCTGCCATAGAAATGTTAGAGGTCAAAAATGAAAGAGCCTGGGGACAGTCTCCAGGAAATGAGATTTGCAGGGAGACTCTAGGGATATGCTACATGAATTTGGTTTCTTTTTTTGCACTCATGGATGGGAATAAGAAGCAATGACAATCTGGATACATTTTCTCAGGGGACCAAGAGGTAGGGAGGGTTGCAATAGCATAGCGCACCCCAGAAGGGCTGCGACTAGATAGTTGCAGCCTGGCAGGGGGAAATCGGACATCAAAGTGATTTTTCTTCCATTCAGCAATAAACAAAATATTTATACAGTAAATGCACAGACCTGGGTATGAGGGTTATAGTGTTAAAGGAAACGAACACTTTTTCTGAGTTTGTGTTGGTAAGACTGAGGAGAAGCAAACGACTAAGAAAGATTCATTTAGGGATAAAACTTAAGCAAAAAGAAAAGAAAAGGAAAAAAGAAGCAGGCTGATTTCATATAGAGTAATTGCAGCTGAGAGAAAATTTTCACCAGCAGGTCAGAGAAAGTGCCATTATGGGGAATGCTTGATCGAGATTACAAATAGCAATTCATTGGGAGGTGTTACAGTTTGTGTCTAGGTGTCCTCCCAAAACCTCATGCAGTCATGGGGGCCAGCTTTCCTGAGGTGTTTGCATCTGTCACATGTGGTGCTGAGATCAAGATGGTGATCAGTACATCAGTCCACTGATTGATTTGGCATAGTTCTGGCTAGGAATAGGGATGTAAGTGCTACAGCTGCCCTAGGGAGGGTAGCCTGCATACTATATAAGAAAAAGAGGCTTCTCCCTCCCTACTGCATTGCCTTTGTTATCTTGTGGGTGCCATGAACTGTTCTCTTCAATGGCCCTTTGCCAAGCCACCTTACCTTATTTTCAACTGAGTATGGACTGCAACCTCCACAAACTGTGAGCTAAATAAACCTTTCCCCCTTTAATTTTGGGTGTCAGGTATTTTGTCTTGGCAACAAGAGAAAACTAAGATGAGAGTTCAATAAGGAAGCGACTTGATGGTCTTTTCATATTAAAATATTACTCTGTCTGCACTATAAGAAATGATCTAAGAAGACCAGTTATCAGCCTATTGCAGAAGTATAAAGAAAACAGTGCTGAAGAGAAGGAAATCAGCCGCTCTTGTGGGTTTGAGGAGCAAGAGCTAGGCAGGCTTAATCTACATGTAACCACAGGATGTGGACAAGAGGAACATTCGGATGAATGGTGGTAGACAAATATGGTTGTAGATGAGAAGCAGGTTTGGGGGGGGCTGAAAAGCCCCAAAATAGAATTTGAACAGTAGAAATGAAAAACAAAAACACACTTGTATTGTCTAGGACTATGATTCTGAACTTTGTCCACATATGGTATCATCAGGAATATTTTGAAAATACTGACGGCTGCCTGCTTCCAACCCATACACACCAACGCAGCCCAAGTTTCTGATTTGATTGGAATCTTGGTCTCTACAGTGAGTTCGTAGAACCTACCCAGGTTATTCAGATTCACAGCTACCTCTGAAAAACTGCTTCAGTTAGAACCCAGCATAAGCCCTATAAATGTGGGGATTGAGAGGAGAAGGAAACAAGTCCTAGGAGGATTTGGGTAGGGTTTTCCAAAAGAGCTGCATCCAGGGCCTCAATTTATTCAGGACACCCTCTAGATGTTTACCTTCAAATCTGGCCCCAATTTATGAGTCTGCCAGGCCTCCAGAATCAAGCAAATATTTGGAGCTACTTACAAAAGATTTCTTCACCACAGAGAGACATCTTTTACATTTATTTAAATAACACCTTTAATTTCTCCTCTGCCCTTTTAAAATTCTTCATGTACTTAAAAATGCATTTGTAACTACAGCACAAGTATTAAATTTCCTGCATAAAGACATTTATGAATGCCATTAAATATAGAATTAGTATTGATTTGTAAATACTTCGGTCAAGACTAGGACTAATATAAAAAGAAATTATTTTCCTCTATTACAAATAAAATATCAGCTGTATTTGATTTTTACTGAGATTAATGTATATTGGCTCAAAGTCATAATCTGTAATTTAGTTTCTTTAAAATTTATTAAGCCCATTTTACAGTTACAAAGATTACTGTTTATTATAGAATTTCAAATGTCAGAACAAATATGACCATGTTCTAAATATAAAACTTAACTTGAAACAATTTAAAATCTTACACAAGAAATTACTCTTTAAATAAAAGATTCACTAGTACTTGATGTTAAAATATAAAACTATTTCATTCCTAATTTTTAAGGCTGTTGAAGTAGCTGAGTGTAGATGCTGCCTAGCACAACATATTCAAGTACTTTTCCTCCTCTTAAATTATTTATGTGTTTTTAAGATGAACTTTTGAATAAATAGATTAGTAATATATTTCTCTTTTCTGGGTAGTCTGCTCAGGAGTAATTGGCCGTGAAAACACTCTGGAGTGGTAGGGGGTGAGTGAACAAAGACAGAAAACATTTTATGTAATACAGATATATTTCAGTTCTACCTACCATCTATCTGTAGCTTGTGCTGTTTGTTGAGTTTATGAAATAAACTTCCAATTAGTGTAAGAATCACTCATAGTGTCCAGTCATTAGACATATATGGTCTGCCTTCCTGTGGTTGGTAACTTTACAGTAATACTATGTTTTTCTTGATATTTAACATATTCTAAGATTCTGTTGACTAAAAATAAATCTTAGGAAAAATTTGTAGGCAAGATGAGTCTGCAGCAAATATGTTTATCTTTTTTTTATTTTTAACTACCTCAGGTATAATTGCTCAATTGTATATTCTATATTTGACTTTCTTAATCTGAACATTTTAAAACAGTACAAGCTCAGCAACTGTAGGAAACAATCACAAAATCTCTTTATTAATATAATTCCCAAAGGAAGAAGTGCAAATATTAGTATAGTGCCATTATTTTCATTAACTCTTCCAAATATGTTCTGCTCTTTTATTTAGAAGGCCAAAAATAAATATTTCATCCTTATAGAAAAGAAGAGTAAATAGAAAATGTAATTTTAATATGTCTACTTAATTTTTCTCCACTCGTTACTGGAGAAAAAATTCCAGTGCCTCAAGCATGCTAGGGAAGCACTTTACCACTGTGTTACCTTCCATTCTTTATTATTTTTGTTTTGTAACAGTCTCACTAAAACAGACCTCCAATTTGCAGTCTTCCTGCATCAGCCTCCTGAATAGCTAGTGTTATAGGCATATGACATTTCATTGGCTCAAGTTTTAATAACTTGTGAATAAACAAAGATAATAATTATACTAAGATGTAGTAATTACTGAGTCCAGCAAATATACATGCTAAATTTTTATCATGGAATTAAATTTGAAAATACCTTTTAGTCACTAATTGTTAATCTCTACATAACTGCTCATTATAACTCCCTAATTTGCCTTTCTAATGCATATTTCACAATAACATATCTTGCTATATTTTCTGTAAAGAAAATAAAAGAAAAATCATGAAATTTATAAAATTGTCTGTTAATCATGAACATATGTCTACTACCATATTTATCTGACAGATATATTACTTTTTTCAAACTATTTTAACCAAATATTGAAATAAGACGTTTGTGTTTCTTTAAGAAGGCACACAGGTATTCTTTACGTTTTACTTCTTTTGCACTGGGAATGCAGTAATAAAACACTGACAGAGATGCCAAGACTTCAAGGGGGCCCAGCAGTGGTATCCAGAGGGAGAAGAGATGAAACAGCCCCAGCTTTGGTTTTTGAGGAAATAAGCAATAGAAAGATTGGAGTGAGAATTAGTACCCAATTTCTGTCCTTGAGGATCAGAAGCAACTTGCAATTACAGGGATTTCTGATGTCACCTGAAATTTATTTTTAATCAGAAGCATATTTGTAGAAATAGAAAGGTAAATATCACCACAGGTGGAGCTGGAAGATTTTCAAATTTATTAGGAGATGAATATAGAAATTATGGAAAAGTATCTCATAATAAAAATATCCCCAAATTATTATACATATATGTATTCCATGAAGAGTTGGTACTTCACTCAGGAACTTAGTAACAATGCATCTCCAGTGAGAAACGTACTAGATGGGGATAAATGTGTCTTACAATAAGTGCGGTCTCATTATGGCATTACCGTCACCTCGCTGAATCTTCAGTAGCTGTTGACTTGCTAGACTGGTATTTTAGTTTGCCAGAACTTAGGTTCCTTAAAATCAAGATCATGGTTGTTGTATAGTATCTTTGTGTCCTGTCTTGTTTTAGATAGCCGTGTGTTTCTGATTCATGCATTAACATTGTTGCCTCCAATGCTCAATATAATTTACCGTAAGTCAAACTATGCCTAATACAATGTTCCCAAAGCAGTGCCTCAAGTAAAATGAATTTTTCTGGTTTCATACATGTATGCTAAGTTCCCTTCCTAGGTTGCACCCTCCACGGGTCTGGTCCAGTTCCATTCTCCATAGTAGCCACTTCTCCCTGCTCCACTCACCTCACTGGCCTAAGTAAAATTACCTTGTGGAAATAGATGGGTGACACACATGCCACGCAAATAAAGTCACCTCTGTTGTTTCTGACTACTTATTTTGTGGGATCTGTCATTAAGTTTCGGTGGGACAGATGTGCTCTTACCTTAGATCCGGATAAGATCCACAGTTGTTTTATGGCATAGTCGCTTATGTGTTGTATGCTCACAAATATGCCTTTTTTTTTTTATGGGAGGGTACTGGGGATCAAACCCACAACCTCATGCCTGCCAGGCAGGCGCTTATACCACTGAGCTAAATCCCTGGGTATCCCATTCTTGGTAATGTGAAAGTAAACCACAGGAATAGCAAGTAACACAGCTAACAATCCAAGCTTGTATTGTTTTCATTTCTAATACGGGTGTTAGGCAGGCTTAGTGGTGCACACCAGTAATCTCAGAATAGGTGAGGCTGAAGCAGGAGAATGACAAGAAGTTTGCAACCAGCCTGGGCTACCTAGCAAAACACACAGTGAGACCCTGTTTCAAAAAAATCAAAAACAAACAAAACAACAACAACAAGGAAATGGGGTTGAGAGGTCAGTTTTCATTCTTTCTTTTCTTTCTTCATGACAATGTTGAGAATTGACAATGAGATGCCTTTTATTGATCCTTTATAATTGAGTACACACATTTATCCATTACCAAATCTGGTTAAAAGTTTAATGGCAGTTTCTCATATAAAGCATGAATTGAAATCAAGATTTTCATATTCATTTCAAAAATGTCACAATTGTAAAAAGAAAAAGCATAAATTTTATTTCTCTGGAATATTTGGAGAGCTTCTTATGAAGGACTATAGTATTTTTCATACAAAATTTAAAAATTAGTTTTTTTTTCCAAATTGTCCTATAAAAAATATCTTCCTCTTAGCTCAGATTGATTACAGTATTAGAGAATAAAATTAAACCAAAAGATTTAAACACAAGGGCTTGAGCATTTACGTCTGTGTTGGAATTATTTTCTCTTTCTAGAGTAGGTCAGCAGCCCCTTAGCAGAAATAAAAGCCATTGTTTCTGGGAGATAATGAATTGCTGGATCCAGGCAGAAGTGATTTTGGTAATTTGTTCCATTCCCAGAAGTCAGGGCCTTTAGAACCTCTGTATGTTTGTTTCTGTTTGGAGGTCTGTAGCCTAAGGCTGTCTTCTTTGGAAAAGGACAGAGCAGTTCTAGCATGGAAGCCTTATATAACCTGTCTTTCCCTGATAAAGCAGGACATGCAAAATGAAATCACAATCACGTATCATCTTACTCCAAGGATATTACAGAAAGCCAAAGTAGGAAGGCTAAATTCCAGAATGATATCAAAATTACATTGTGAGGTAGGTGAGAACATAATGTAATTTGTATTGCTTACCATCTATAGGAGCCTGTGTTCAGATTTGGTCCAACACTAGAATTGAATATGATGTCCAATGTGCAAAACTCCACTTGTTAAAATATCATCTACCCATATTCTACAGCAGAGGAACAAATAAATTAGGAAACTTGTGTAAGAAATTTGTTATAGGGCAGTATGTGGTGGCACATGCCTTAATAGGAAAATATCCCTATCACAAAATAATAAAGAAATAAAACTAATTGCTTATAGCCATTCACTTAAGACTTTGGTGCTTATTATTTCTAATTATCATTAAGACTCCACAAAAATTCATTGCTACCATTTTAGATGAAGAATTAAAATGTACTGATAAAATGTTTAATCTCTCCAAAGTCACATGCTGGAATTGTACCAGTACCTTGAGAGTAGGTGTTGTATAGCTATCTCAGACTATGAGTGCCCATGGGGACATTAGGTTTACACGTTAACCATGGCATAATTTCAAATTTTTGATTTACAACTCAGACCATGTTGTACACCCTTTTATACTGCATGGTGAGTAAGGATTTGTACCTCATGAGTAAACTGCCTGTCTTCCTGGGCTCAGGATGAGGTGGTGCTGCTGTTTATAATAGCACCTAATCTTCACAGTCATTAATTTAGATCTGAGACTTCTGTTTGTATAATTTTTTGTATTTACTTCAATTCTATTTTGGTTCCACTGTACTTAGTATTTAGTAAAATCCTTTACAATGTTATAACTTTTTTTTCAACAAGAATTATGCTCATCAAAAATTATTTTCAGTGTTTAAGAAAACTATGATTGAATTAGTGATTGTTATTTGCAGGGAGGGAGTAGCAAAAGTACTGTTTATATCCATACGTATTCTGGTAGCTGTGCCTTACGGGTATTAAATATCATATTCATGTTATATTTTTGTGTATGTAATTACTTTATCATATTGAATTTTATTGACTTTTAATTTTGTTTTTTTTTGACATTACTAAAAATCATAATTATTTGACTCAGTGTACTGGCTCATGCTCCAGTATCGTATTACTTACAAATTTAATTATCCCATTTTCTGTATCTCCAATCATATATTTAATAAGTCCATTACACTGATTAGCATGAAATGCAAAGCCATAAAGGGCACCTTGGAGGGAGTTCTCTCATCCTTGTCTTCTTCATCCTACATTATTGGCTATTCATCAACATTAAACTTATAATCAAAATTTCATTGAATGTTTTATGAAAACAAAAATATAACAAAATAGTCATGTCCATAAGCCGCCAGTGTAGTTGCACATCAGAAAGAAGATGGTATTAAATCAACCTAACGCCAATTAATGAAAAAGTCATAGGTTTTAAAAGCAAAAACTGTTCTGCAAGTATTCACGTGGCATTTAAAAACATTTTGTAAAAATTGTATTTTAGCTTTTGCCCAAATTGAATTGTGGTAAATTTTAAAAGATAACCATTAGTATAAACTCTAGAAATGGTGCCCTAATGACTTGACATACAGTGTTTAATCTGGACAGTTTCCATGATGCAGATAAATTTAATCTTTCAGGAGAAATAGGAACACAGGCTACTAAGTCCTGTAGGAAAAGTGGACATCAATATAGGTTTGGGAGACTCCAGTATGTGAGTAAATAAACTGATCTAGAGTAACTTCTACGTAACTTTATTCTTTAGTAATTTTTTATCAGCAGTAGAAACAATAGTAGCCATTATCTAAATATGCCAGGAACACTAATTGTATTACATTTAATTTTTTACTCAACTTCACACATTTATCTCATTTTTCAAATGAAAAACCTGAAGTGGAGTTAGGGGGCTCTGTTTTCTGGGAGTCACAGCTGGTAGGATGAGCTAAAACCAGCATGGAAACCCACTGCCAACTCCTGTGCATTGCTTGCTGCACTCATTGCTGCAAAAACAGTGTCAAGGTCTTAGTTTTCTGAAGCAGGGTGGGGAATAAGCATCTCCCTTTTCTTAGGATTGTGTCCGGTATGTGTTTGTGTATTCATGTATTTACTTCAAGTTTAGGTATTACTTAGTTTTGCAGTAATTGACGTTTTCTTCAATAAAATGTTTAGCAAAGTGGGCTAAGAACTACACTGCTAACCCCCGGGAGATTATTGATCTGACTCACATTTGAAGAAGAAAAGGATAACAGAGTGAAAAGACAAATTTTGAAACAATGCATTATTATCGGGTTCAGATACTGCGAAAAATTTTAATGGTATTGTAATCCTGCCCTAAAGGAGTATTTTCTACCATTTTGAACCAAGATATTTTAGTTTTTTAAAAAATTACTGTTCTTCAGATCTCTGAGTAGGAAGTAGAATATTATTTACATTCCCATTTTAGGTACAAGTGTGTACTGTATCCTGTGTATGTACATATATATTTAGTATGGTATAGTACTTCGGTCTGAATTTTAAAAAATCTTAAAAGCAGAACTATGGCTCTTACATATTTCACTCTTTCTCTATTTACAGATAGGTGTTTCTAATCCCATCCAACTTGAACTGAATTGGATATTAACAGGGGGAGAATAGCAATATTTTTCTTTAGTTATTTTTGTAGTTCAAGTGATTTAAAAGCTTGACATGAAAAAGATTGCATATAAAGTTTAGATTAAAAAATTAGAAGCAGAAAAACTGTCATGTATCCTTGTTCTGGTGGGGAATAGTTTTTCTAATACTTAAGTGTAATTTGAAAAATTATATAGCTATTAACTTTAAATGTGCCATAAAATCCTGTCAGTTCTGCACAAAGGTAAGGTACATTTGAGATTTTGTGTGTGTGTATTTTTTACTTATGTATTGAATAAGGCTACTGGATATTGCGTTGTTTTTGAGTCGTGCCTGACAGAGTGTGGTAATGTTTTCACTGACTGAGGGGAATGGCACATCCTGGAGTTGTGGATTCTATCACTTATTCAGCTGTTCAGAGGCTTCACATTGTGTGTGTGTGTGTGTGTGTGTGTGTGTATCTGTGTGTGTGTGTATGTGTGTGAGAGAGAGAGAGAGAGAGAGAGAGACAGAGTTACACAAATAGGGTTTCTGATTCCATCATATCAAACCATTTAGTGTTTTTATATAAACTGCAAATAATGAAAACTAGAAATAGATCCAGAAATAAATATTTTGATAATTAGGCTTTTCACACGGAAGCATTTTCCTTTCATTTTACTTCTGTTAGATATATATTCTCCAGACTAATATTATTGTATTCTGTAATTTTCTCACTTGTGCATAGTGTAATTTTGTATTTTCTAAAGCATATTTTGATGTGCACAATATTATGCATGGTATAAGTTTTTCTAAAAATTTTATGAGCTTATATTAAGAGATGAACTGATGAAGACAATTCAACAGTTTTTCTAATTGAATTTTAGGACTGAACTGAACAAACTAAGAGGTATTGATAGGGCAATAAACCCTATCACCAAACTCCATCAACAGAACAGTGGAACTACTATGAAAAAATGAGATTTTTAAAATAGATACTTCATACCCTGAAGTCTTAGTGAATTGCTGGAAGAACAAAGTCTCTTTCTCAGCATGACTTCAGATGAGTCAAATCAATAACCAGAGCAACATGGTCATCAGCCAAAAGAACTATCGCTTAGCTGAGCTGCCAATGACACCTCATCTTATGAATGTGAAAAAGCAAGAGACACAAACTCAGTTGGCCTAAAAATTACATAATCCCACCACCCTTACTTTTCTCATCTCTGATATGATGGTTAAACAACATCAACCTAAGTGTCTGTCAGCACTATATTGCAAGCAACTCTTTAACCAATAATCTATTGTGTTAAAGTTTGTATAAAGATTGTGTTTTATACTTTGAGACTCCTTCTCCAGGACCCAGACTGGGAGTATGGTGGTGCCAATGACATGAACGGTGACAGTAGTGGTTCCTTACTCCCCTTCTTGTTTCTCCTCTTACTCTTCCCTTGCATCTTTTCTTTGTCCCTCCCTCCTTTCCCTTTTCCTCCTTTTCTTTTATTTAAGAATCTCTACATGCTAATACACCCTAAAGTTAACTAAGTTGTACCTGGCCTGTAGCAACTTCATATTGAAGAAGTCTGTTCAGAAGAATGGCACTTTGCTAAAATTAAGCTAAAGCTTACACCCTGTGAGAGACCAGAAGATGTCTAAGTCTCCTTTTCAAGCTGCTGTAAACTGTTCTGAACTTCTTAAATCTTTATTAGAAAGAATGTAGTAGAAACAATGTCCTACTGGATATCTCCCCTGCAAAGATAATTGCAACACAGTCCTTGGTGTCACTAGAATGCAGTAGTGTCCTTTGAGTGGAGCAGGCAACTTACCTGCTGCCAATCGGAGAGAAAGCGATGCAGATTACTATGACTCCTGGGAAGACCAAGTTCAGAGATGATTCTGTGCTAATCTCTCCTGCCTGCCACTGGCAGGACTTGCTATTGGTCCCATTATGAGGTTGGGATCTGTGTTACATTCCTAAGGCTCTCGTAACATAGTACCACAATCTGGATGGCTTAAAATTAAGAAATACTTATTGTCTCACGGTTCTGGAGGTTAGAAGTCTGAAATCAATATTTTGGCAGATCCATATTTCCTCTACCATTTCCACAATGGGACCCTACCTTGAGTCTTCCAACTTCTAATCATCTAGTGAAAGCACACCTAGGAGCTTGTGGTAGGATTAGTGTAACTTCTACCTCTGTTTTTGTGTGGACAGCACCCTCTGTGTCTATGTTCTCACATGATTTTATCTTCTTTGTGCCTCTCTGTGTTCAAATTATCCTCTTCCTATAAAGCCATTAATCATACTGGATCAAATCTTGTCATGTTGGCCCATCTCAACTTGATTAAAACTGTAAGGACCTTATTTCCAAATAAGGTCACATTCAAGGATAACAAAGGCTCCAATTTTGACATAGCTTGTCAAGAGGCACTCTTCAACAAATAACACCAAAGCTGACTTCCATTTATTATTGTTGCAGGAGTGTATTACAAGTTCATCCAGGGTTATATGAAGGGAGGGAGACAGTTTTGTACTCACCCTGGGAAACTGAACCAATTATGTCTGGGTTTCCAGTATTCTGGACTTTAAGTCACTCAACCTCCATTCTGGGAACAGCCTGCCCATGGGGATATCGGGTGATGAGGTCTCTTACTGTCTTCAGAATTGCAGAATTTTTGTTCCAGTTGAGACTCTGATTTAGAGTAACAGCACATACCTAATTCCTATCTTGTTCTGTCATCAAGTAACTTAACGTACTTTCATTTTACAAACAACGAATGCTATTTTTCTATAGACCTTGATTTGAACCACAAGTTAGTGTCTCTTCTTTTCAAACAACTCTCATGTTTAGTGTCATACTGTCCTTCCGAGTGATGAAGTCTGGACCAGGCTGACATGCTGCTCCTGCTTGGTTTCTATAACCCTGGAAAGGGAATAGAAATTAGGTATCTGAATATAACCATAAGTTATTCATAAATTATGAAGCAACCTGTGCAGAAGGAAAAATAATACATATCAGGCTATACAAAATTCTACTTGAATTAATATAGTAAGGGCCACATTTACTGGTCTTCCATGTGGAGATAATGGAGTGATAAAGCACTTACTGAGGTAAATGCTTTCTCTCAACTGAACATCTTATGTTTAAAACAATCTATTCAAAACCACTTTTGTTTCTGGTCCTACCTGAGTCCTCCTGGTGATTTACTTACAACCCTATTTTCTAACTCAAAAATACGTGAATCTATTTGACAAACATTTTCCATATCTCTTATGTAGACATTCTCCATGAACTTTGAGACTGCGAAACACACCCATGAAAAGTGGGTCCTTATTAGTTTCCCCATTCCAGCATCTTGATATTTTACCTATTCGTCTCTTATGCCGTACTACTTGCATTTGCCTGATACAGATTTTCTTCTGAATAATGCATCCCCATAGACCTATCTCTGCATTAGTCTTTGTCTTTCAGATAGATCATTTTCATTTCTTTAAAGAAGCACTCTCAGCATAGAAAATTATTTTTAATGCTTCTCCAAGGTCAAACTCTTCCTACCTGCAAAGTTATATGTCTGGAATAGCAGTTAACATGATGAGATTTCAAAACTCAAATGGGTGAATGGGGAAAATATCACAGTTCAACAGTTATATAAATTAATGCAATTTTACAACAAACAAACACACAAACAAACACACAGACAAACACATTTTGGGGGCAGAATTTAATCCTGGCAAAAAGTTAGCATCTCTTCTTCTCAAACAACTCCAGTTTAGAAACTGGCGTCCAGGTGCTTAATAACATATTCATAAGGACTCCCCAGCCTCTATCTTTGTTATTGTAAAATGCTTTTCTTTGCTTTTTGTGCAATTCTAAGGCCCATTCACCTGCAGTTTGCAGCACTTGTTATCCAAACAGCTCTCTAGAGCCTTGAAAAAGCCAAGGAGACAGAGAGAGGGGCTCTTATAAAATATTTTTAAAAAAACAAAAGAACTGAAACTTACCTTCTACACAAATGCCCCGGAAACCACAAGGAAATAATAGCATCATGATTTCACTAAAAATAGTTGCTAAGCTAAAGCATATTAACAAATATGTATTGGCTTTTGACTATTTTCCCTAAATATATTTTTATCCTACACTCTCATTCTCTCTCTCTCTCTCTCCATCCCCTGTCTGTCTGCTTCTCTCTCTCTTTTCAATTGAATGTTCTAAATATATTTTACATACGCAGAGATTCTGGTATTAAATATGACCATTAGACATAGAGCCAAGCATCTGTATACTTTCTATAGTTTAAACATTGACAATTTAATTTATTGCTTTCTTGTGTTTATTTCCATTTACTGGATTTCTGAGGTCGATTATATTATTAGGATTTTTATTACTGCACTTAAACATTCTACTTTCTTTTTGCCTCTCAGTAATCTGGAGGTTAATTCATCGATTAATTAAAATGGATTCACTGTTTCCCTTGTCCTACTGTAAGTAGTTAATGCAGGGTTTTTAAATTTACTCTTTTATTTTTAAAAGTTTCAAGATTTAACTGCTAACCTCCTTGGTTGTTGCAGTGAATAAATGCAAAATACCCACTTTAGTCCAAATATAATGAGAGATACCGACTGATGATGAGTGAGGGGTGGTGTCTAAACGTTGAGGTTATGGTAAAAGAAAGGCAGAGGATATGCGGTAATAGAGCAGATAAATGTTTTAGGTTCTGTAGTGATGATGTCCATATGTACCTCCTGCAGTGACATGTAAAAACAAAATGATCTGATGTGGTATATTAAAAAAAATACCTTATCTTTTAGCTATTGCACGAAACAAGAATACTGAGGTGGTTTTAGGAAAGCAATGAGAAAAGGAAGGCATTTCAAGTGTTAGGGGCTCCATACTCAGAAGCATGTCATTCTGAAATGTAGAACTTACTTGATCATGTCCAAGGAACACAGCTATGATAGTGTGGAACTAGTCTCAGGTGATACAACTGCACTGGACAAGCAAGTGCCTTGAGCCCAACCAAACCACTTAAACTTTATTCTGGAGATTGGAGAGACATTAAAGGCATTTAACTTAACTGAATAAAATGACATGTTTTACAAGTCATTTGAAAACATGCCAGGTGATGGATTGAAAGGTGCAAGACCACAGACAAGAAGCTAGAAGGCTCTTAGTATAGTCCAGGAAATAGATACTGATATCCAGAACTAAATCTGCCCAAGAGATTGGACGGGGAGTTTTGTGATATGTGGAGGTAGTCTACAAGACCAGTGCATTTCTTGCTCTGGGAAGACCTTTACAGGAAGACAAATCATAATTCAAATACTAATTTATAACCATAAATGTATTTTAGAAAACTGAAATCTTATGTTCTTTTGACCGAAACATTCCCTTGTCATAGGAGAAAAGACAAATTACAATTACACTGTCACTCTGGAATCAGAATAAGAGAAGATGCAGTAACAGAATTTTAATAATTTCAGGCAAGCACAATCTTTTATGACCATTTTAAGTAAGTCTGATCTTGCCAAAAGTATAAGAATACTTAAAGTCCTTGTCTACCACTCCACCATCCATCTTTCCATTAGGTTTAGCTCTGCCACTGAAACTGAAATATAAGATATTGTAAGGCCATCAGCTGCTTTTTGAACAGTATGTGGGTTAGTGATCCGAAGATTTGACACTTGGACTTTTTTCTGTTTCCATTGGTCCTTAACATATTTTATAATGGACAAAATTTTCTTTAGTTATTTTAATAGTTAATCAGATATTCCAAAGTTATAACCTAAATGACTTGTTAAGGTGACATATCTTTGAATAGTGACATATGGTTAAGGTGATATGTATCTCTGGAAGCATAAACTTTCTGTAATAAACTCTTTTACATCTATCCTTCTTTTTCCTCTTCAACTCCTGTCAACTTATTCACTATTATTTCCTATTGTTTCTTCTGACATTTCTATGGACAGACTCTATATGCAGAAAGTGGTTAAAGGGGTAAGATGCCTGACCAATACATAAAGTCTGAGTTAATGATGCTTAAGGAGATGAGCATCAAAAATTCACATAAAAAAAAAAGAAAAAAAGAAAAATGTTGGTGGCATAGGCTTTTGATGAATCAGATGAAAATTTTCCCACTCTAATTTTAGCACCATCTAATGGACTCATTATTATGTTAAATGAACCAGGAGCATATCTCTTCCACATGAAAAAACGTCATTTCATAAATGCTAATTTATTTTAAGAATCTGGGTAATTTTTGTGTGCAAATGTTTACTCCAGAAAGAAGAGGTACAAGTTTTTAAAAATTATATTTAGAAGTAATTCTCCAATTTTGTGGCTATCAACTTTTAAAAAAATCAATACATATTGATTATAGAGAGTAAAGGATTTTGCTGTGGTAGTTTCATAGATACATGTAAGCGCTTCCATCCCACATGCCCCTCCCTTACC
Organism: Dasyprocta punctata; assembly: GCA_004363535.1. NCBI lineage: Eukaryota > Metazoa > Chordata > Mammalia > Rodentia > Dasyproctidae > Dasyprocta > Dasyprocta punctata. The sequence goes on from RJWM01002755.1 coordinate 21,389, forward strand.
ATCCCCTTCCTTCTACCCCTCATCCCTTCTTCCTCTCTAATAGATTCCCTTCTATTTCCATGTGTCCGCTTTATTTTTTTTTCCCTAGAATCCACATAAAAGAAAAAAAAATCCGTGATACTTGTCTTTCTCAGTGGGGCTTATTTTATGCAACATGCTGACCTCCAGTTCTACTCATTTTCATGCAAATTAGAGGATTTTCTTCTTCTTTGTGACCAAATAATACTCCATTGTGTTTCAGATGACAGTTTCTTTCCTACTTGTTTATTTACGGGCATCTAGTCTGGTTCAATAACATTGTTATTTCTGTAAATTATACCGCAGTAAAGTTGGGTATGTCACTATCTCTATAGTATGTAGACTTTAATTTCTTTGGGTATATAGAAAGAGGTGACATAGCTGGCACATGTATTAGTTCTACTTTTAGTTTTTTAAGGAAGCTCCACATTGATTTTTATAGTGGCTGCACTAATTTACGTTCTTACATGAATTCTTTTTGCCTGTACACTTGCCAACATTTACTCTCTTTTGTATTCTGGATGATAGCCATTTCTATTATGGTAAGATAGAATACCAACTTTTCATTGAGATATGAAATAGAAACACGAAGACAAGATAATGATTTTAAAAATTCCCCAATAAGATGTGTAGTTTGGTGTGATTCACATGACATAAGAAAGGCATATATCATTTAGATGTCAATGAGGTTATCTGATAGAACATCTCACTTAATGGGAGACAGAAAAATATTCTCCTCAAAAACATTAATAATAAATATGGAGAAAGTTGAGAGATGAGGCAGGATAAAGTACTGTGAAAAACTAGACAAGAACAGAGTCTTTCAGAAATAGTAGAGCAGGCATTGCCAAATGCCATAAAAGAGCCAAACTCTTCCTTTAAAAAGAATTGTGAGAAAAAAAAATGGTATCTTCAGACACTAAATGTTTTAAATGTCATAACTCTTTCCTACAGTAGCCCAGTATGGTTCATGTTCCTATTTCATAGATGAGAGAGCTAAGATACAGAATATTTAAGTAATTTTGTCTGAGGTCATAAATTTAGTAAGTGATAGAGCTGAAATCTGAACTAGTCCAACTTGAGAGTCTGGAGACTAGTATGTGACACTGTGTCTGACATCAGAGAAGTAAAGGACTTGGCTACTAAGAACATAAAGATTTCCATGCTTCTTTTCCTGTTGGCTTTACAGTAAAAATAGGTGGCTTTCTATGCTGGTATTAAAAATAGTATATGAAGGAACAGAATGGTGTGGTAATGGAGGTAATTTTCATCTGGCAGCTTCAATTTTTACATCTAAGTACGAGACAGGTTGAAGAAGAATCACAGAAGAGAGCTGGGGAGGGACAGGAGGCACCCAGATGAGCCTAAGAGAGCAGCTACCGCTTTGCTCCGCAGCCAGCCATGTGCCTTGGAAGCTCTCGAAAGCTTTTTGAAAGTACTCAAGGATATTAAACATATCCTTGGAAGTTTTGAGTCAGTGTGATGTAAAGTTCAGAAAATTTGAATTTGAGGAAGCTCTCAGATAATATTGAAGTATGTTTTTTAAAGTCTCTGTATTAAAGAGATGGAATTTCTGTTTTGGTAAAATAAGGAAGGACACTTAGGCACTAATTATCTGTATTTGGAGCAATGTTGCACTTTTCCAAAGGGGTCTGTTCTGTTTTTCTTACATTTTTTCTATGTCCTGCTGGGTAGTGCCTACCCTGTTCAGGGTTTCTTTGACTCCCCTCCGGTAATGTTTACATATCAAAAAAAAAAAAAAAGTAGTTGTCAGATTTAGGAAAACACATAACACCACCGAAAACCAAAACCAAAACCAAACCAAAACTAAGCAAAAATTTTCTGTGAAGTGAAAGTTACCCTGTTTTACTCAGAAAAAGAGTATCCTTCACCTTGTATCACAGGGTAAGGCAGCACCCATTAATTACAGTGACTTTAGAGAATAAATTTCTGAATCTAAACTGCATAGCTCAACTACAAAAAGGTAAAGTTTTCAAAATGTTTAATTATGAAACAAAAATTGCTTCTGGTTCACTATTAGTGTAATTAATAATATTATTTAAGGCTGACTACAAATTCAGGCACACATTGTGCCTATAAAAATGGATTTGCCACTAGTATATGAGGTAGTTGGTGTGGAGAGACAAAACAGAATATTGGAAATATCCGAATTGAAAAGAAATTCAAAACAGAGCAGCCTTCCAATGTGAGTGGAAAACATGCATCGCGGTCTGTGGTGAGTTAAGAGCACCGTTTTCAAGGGGTTGAGCAAGGAAAGCACTTGTTTGCTTTTCCTTCCTGGTGTTCTGATGGATTCGAGTCTGCAGAAGGCTCAGCTTCCTCTCTTGGCAGCTCCTCGGGCTTCTCATGCCGTGTGAACTGGGAAGCACGATGCCAGCAAGGAAGTGTTTGACATTCTATGTCCAGACCCTGGTCCACACCCAGCCAATTAAAAGTCTCACCCATCTGGTGACTGGACTGCCTGTTCCCTCTCTCCTGCAGAGCATAGCAGCTGTGGCTGAGAATGGGTCCTTGGGCTTCGAATTCTACTACAAAATCCCAAACTGGCCACGTCACATGATGTTTGACAAAAATTGCCTCAGCTGGAAATTGCTCTTCACAGTTTTGCAAATGCCTGTCCTTAGTTCCCGGAGATAGCTTTGCCTTTGTATCTGCTGGAGCCTCCAAAGACTTCAAAGTACAATTACAAAAACTGCTTTCATTTTTAATGCTCACTATCCAGCAGACCTTTCTGTGTAGTCTGTGAAAGGACATGACTTGGGACCACTCAGCTCCTTGCTGGATATCAGATTCTTGCTCAATCAGAACCTATAGAAAGAATTTCTAATTACTATTTCTATAAAAATAGGTTGTTTTCTCCTTACCAAGAGTGCCAAAGCATGAATGGAGCGGGAGTAGAAAATGAAAGAAATAAAATGTGCTTGTGGAATGTTTTGAAAACATAAACCTATTTTCAACAAGTGTTGTAAACCAAGATAAAATAATGAAGCAATTTGGATTATAATTTTATTGGTTGGAACAGGCTAGCCTACATTACAGTTTTACAAAATGTATCTTTCTCCTCTTCAAACTTCCTGTCCTTAGGGCTGGGAGTTTGGCTCAGCAGCTTAAGCACCTGTCTGGCAGGTGCGAGGTTGAGTTTGATCCCCGGTGCCGCAAAAAAAAAAAAAAAAAAAAAAAACACAAACAAACAAACAAAAAAACCTTCCTGTCCTTTAGACATTCTTGGAATTATTGCTAACCAATGCACAGCACATCCTGAGACTCTGCCACCATCTATGTCTACGTTGTGTGATTTTTGATTCTAGTTCTCCCCACACAGCAAGTACTTCACTGAATTTATGTTTACTTTTCTTGGTGACATGTGATTATCTTTATAGTCTTCCTAATAAGACTATTATTCAAAATCCAATAATGCTCAAGCCAGGGCATTGATAACTTCTCAAATATTTTTTTTCAATTCAAAATAAGACACAAAGATTAAAAAATAACGTGGCATAAGCATTTTTGTGTGAAGTTTCAAGTATCATCACGATGTCTGGTTGATTCCCCAATGAAGTCCTGGGGCAAAGGTATCAGGGGAAGCTGTAGGTAACACTTGAAAAATATGGGAAAAATCCATTCCAGCTGAAGCGGTCTTAACACAGCTCCTAATGACTGGGCTCCCTTTGGTTCACCTTGTTTAGCATCTGCCTGTGACCCACAAAGAACCCAGTTTGAGGCTCAGCTGCTGTAATAAACAGAACACGCACATGGAGATTCCAGCTAACAGATGGGTACTTGCTGATTGGGAGAAACTGATCTAGTTTCTGGCCATTTGTTGGAGATGCAGCATTTCTGCCAACCCCATCCAGCAAATTCAGACAGAAGGAACTCAGGAAGGGAAATGATCCTTTAAAGAAATTGAGTCAAAGAACACATTTGTTAAGCAAGCATGAGGTGAGAAAATCAATGAAGAATGCTGCTTGGCCACCACCTATGGGATTACAAGTCTTTCCAGACTCGAGTGAAACAAAAATTAGCAAACTATTTACCGTATTTTAAGTGTGAATTTAAAATGCTGACCAGGGATAATCTTTTAGTAGTGATGCAGCTGGTAGCCAAAAATGGTGAATTTGCCTTCTACCTAGAAAGCATTTCTACTGTTGATTGAACTTTCAACTAACAACTGGATGAAAAAGGCAGATTTGAGGAGTAAGTTTGTGTATCTCTGACACAGTCCCATGGTGATTTCATCTATGGTTTTTCTTTAAACGACAACAATTAGCTGCACTTCGTGTTCCTCGTTCCTCCTCAAAACTTTGGATTTCTACTTGCTTAAAAAGAGTGAAATAAAAAAGGACTCCCTAGACTCTGATCTTTTACTGATTCAAGGCAGAGTTCACTGGTGGAGGGTGTGATTGTGTGCAGAGGAGGCCCAGCTGTTGTGGGACTCACAAACTCAAGACAAAGGAGGCCATACAGTTAGCTCAGCCACTGCCTCATGCTCAAATCCTTTTGAAGAATGAGTAAATCTTAAACACAATACTGTGGAGAAAAATTGCTAGACAACTGAGTTGACCTTTATTTTACAAGTGCTTTCCTCCTTTCTTTCCGTACATTTCTTTGCAAGGTCCCCTTACTTATTTCCCCTCAACTGAACATGGCACCTTCAGAAGCTATGTTATACCTCTTGAAAAATAATGCCGTCCTTTAGAATATGGGCTTTTCTTTCCTTCTATTACAGTGCTAAAAGTACCGTCATCAGAGTAAAAATCACAGAGCAGAAGTTTCAGAATAACAAAAACCTGCAGATATTGTTGAGCACTGCTCACCTGCAAGCCACTTTGCTATGATAACTTGGTGGCTTTTTTGTACAACATGGTGAGTCTTGACAGAAATTCTCTTATCCCACCCATATCAGAGTATCTTGTCAAGTTCAAGTCAGACCTTTCTTTTTTAACCACCCTTCCCTAGAACTCCTATGATACACTTTATGATTTGCTCAAATACGTACTGAACAATGCCTTTCTGATGAAAGTTTAGTATTAGACTTGGAAAATATAGGAGAGATTATTTTATTCTCTTTATTTTAAGGATTGGGAAATGACAAATGGAGCTTAAGTGGCTTGATGGAAATCACAGAATTTGAAGATGGATAATCAGAATTAGAATCCAAGTTTAATGTCAATCTCCTTAAATCATAATTCTTAATAGAGCTTCTTAATTTGTTTGGGAAGGGTGGTGAGCTGTTGGCTTTGGGGTGATATTGCTAACACTCAGCAACTTACTGCTGCTCAGAGCCACAGGCTATGAAATTTGATATAAAGCTGTCTAAATTTTAGCTCTGACTCTAACGTGTGATCTTAGATCAGTTATTTAATCTATTTCTTTTGCTCAAGGTCCTTATCTATGAAATGGAAGAATAAAAATTTACCTCTCAGGGTCACTCTGAAGACTAATGGGTCTCTGCACATTATGATTCTTAGGGCACTTACGTGTTTCCTATTACTGCCTTTCTCTAAGTATTGGCTCAAAATATTTCCCATATGATGCATTCTGCTTCTTCAGAACAGTAAAATTTAGCCCATGTGATCCTCTCTTTACAGGCATGGAGATTAGCACTCTTTGCAGGAGTTATTTTGTTTTCCTGTCAGCTATAAGGATTTTCAAATTAGGATAAACTGGTTTTTCTAACTGCACTACTGATTATCCAAATCTAGATCCCAAACCAGATGAAAAATCAGAGCACAATTTACAGTACAAGTTACTTCTACTGAATACCTTCTCATCCTTGTAAACAGTTGCAAGATTTATTATGTCCCATCTTCCATTTGTCAGAAAAAGGATGGCAAGTACTTCAACTTGAATCAATTCTGTGAGCAAACCTTGTATTTTATCCTATCACATGCTGTATTTAACTGTGTTTATGCATTCTACTAATTTTCTTTTTCTATTAGGTGGAAATACCTATGTAATCTGGCTGGTTGGATTTATTTTTCATAAGCCACGTTACATTGTTTTCAAATCCAGAAAGATTTTTCTCTATGCCATACATTTATTAATGCACTGTGGATAGATATCACTGAGAAACCCTTTCTGATTAAAATGGATTATAATGTTTTGCCTTAGCTATTATCCTAATTCACTATAACTTCAAGAATAATGAATAGTATTGCTACATTAACCAGATATGTTACTCCTAGTATGTCAGGAAACAACAGAATAGCATTTGTGATATTTTCTTAGCACAAAGTAATAGATCTTTAGATTAAAACTGGGGCAATTTAATAATAGTATTCAAAAATCATCTCTTACCCAAAGAGTCATAATTAATATTTTTGGTTAATACCCTTTCAAGTACATATGTATATACATTTTTATTTTAGATAAGAATGGCATCATACTAAACATATATTTGTATCATTTTTTGCCTAACAATGTATTATGACTACATTTCCTTGTCATCAAATTTTGTGACCTTATTTTTGTGGCTAACTAATATTCTATGTTACAGAAGTAATACTTACTTTGAAAATTTATATTTCCTGACTTTTCTTCTATAAATCACACTATTTATAATAATAGACTGTAGTTCAAATACAGAAAAATAATACTGGTTTCCTTTTATTGAACAGGATATGTATCAGGCAACATTTTCCTTATTTTACATATGTTCCTCGGTTTACAAAATAGGAATTATTTTTGTATTATTATAGCACGAAAATTTATAACAGATGAATGCTTTTTTTTTTCAAACTGATAAATTCTAAGCACCTAGAAAATATTGTAGTCAATTAGGTTACCTAATGAACTGGATAGCCTTATGTCAAAATCTGTGTTCTTTTTTGGTTCATCATGTTATTCCATAGGTTAAATATCTTGAAGTATAATGATGACTTTCAAAAGGAAAGTCATTTTAATGTTTTTGCTGTATCATGTTAACCAAAAAGACTGTTTGTGTTATCGTACTCAGAAGAATTGTTTGAAAAAAATCCTTACCAAATTGAAAATACTTATGGCTAACAAAATCCAAAATTTTGTTATTATTTCCTCTTTCAAATTGAATGATTAATCACATTATAATAATTTCTGTTGAACGTTTGCTCTTGACTTGATGATACTTCTGAAATGTCTACCATTCAAATCTCTGATAACCTTTTTACACACCAGCATTTCACACTGATTAATACTGGCACAATTATTGGTGCAAGATATGACAGTTCACAAGACTTCTTTTAAATTTGGAAAAGTTAAATTTTTAAAAGTTGAACTGTATGTAGTATTAAAGTCTATGTTCAATCTCACAGAAAAGCATTCTGTAAGATGAAATGTGACAGAATTTGACCAGCTTCTTGACAACAGTGTCAACTTCCACCTAGCTACACCATCACAAGTAAAATGGTATGTCAGGAAGTTCAAGAATTTCCAGTTGTATATATTTAACTTAGGAACCAGTTCTGTTATATATGTGTCAATGTCCTTTTAGAATTATCTTTCTCCGGCACTTAATTTAACCTAGTTTTAGTTTCTATAAAATATGACCAGAGGACAGAAACTGAGGGCAGAAGTGGCAGTTTCTACAGCTATGCAATGTCTACCTATAGTGCTTAGAAACACAATTAATAAATAAATGTTTTAGATTTAAATGCCATTTAATTTAAATTTAATTGATAAGAAAGGCACTCTTTCTATGGAAATGTGGAAATACACAACTTACAGATTCAAGGTATTGTTTTGATAACACCGGACAAAGTAGTTTTGAAAAGCTGGAACTTTTTCCTTCTCTTTGTTACTTTTGGCTCCTCCTTTACCTATGAGCCTGTCCTTTAGCGATTGAAATAAAAAAATTCAAGGGGACATTTTTTTCCTTGGCCCAAGCAACCTTGCTTATAAGCAGGTAAGTTTAAATTTTCAATGTTATGGTTCCTTAGCATAATTTAATGCACCTGTGCACTTTTTCACAAAGTACTTCTTTAATAAAATTAAAGCAACTGTTATGTTAATTCTAACTACCATCAAGTGTCTTAACAGAACCATATTCATAGCACAAATTTTGAAGCATTATGGGAAATAGCTATCTATCTTAACTTTCACATTAGTTCTTAGACTCGATCTGCTGCATCTTACCTGAGTATTCTGACTCTCCACTTCTAACTCCTGGCCCTTCCTAAATTAAAAGGAACCTTGGCCTCCCTCCTCATAGAACCTTTCATCTTGTGACAGTGAGAGATGTTGAAATTTTTTCACCCTTTCTTCTATTTTCCCTTCTAAAGGAAGGGAGTTTAATTTTAATACGAATTCACTTTCGTCAACGGCAATCACTCACATCATATTTACTTTGTAATTCTTTTCTTGCCTCTTTCTGGATTTCTGTGGAGAAGCGTTCTCAAAGAAAAAAATGGATGGAACAAAGGTCAGCAACAGGGGTGACATTTAATAGCCTAAACACTGAATATTTCCTGAACAGAAATTTTCTTTCCACCTGGCTGCCCCTCAGACTTTCTATCACATTTTATTTTCATTTCTTTGTTTCTTTAGTTTTCTCAATTTCTCCCCTATACTCCTGTCTTTATTTTATCTAGACCTGCACATTTGATAAGGTATTGAATTAAAAAAAAAAACCTACATAGTCAATCTTTTTCACAAGGCAAAAGCTATCAACCTTAGCCTGTTAGTATAAAAGGTCAATGTGTGAATTTGACTCAGATTTGCTTGGAATAGAATATCTATATATGAGCTTTAGACATTATCTGTATTATGTAATTGGTTTTGGTGCTTTCTCACACAGAAACCACAAAATAGATATTGAATCAATATAATATTGTGGACAAATGAATACTTCCACTAATTTTCATCTTTGGTCTTTTAAATTCCACATACTTCTCATCCTTAATGATGAATTATTTTTTACTCTTACCAAGAATTGTATCTTGTTAGAAATTAAACTAAAGCAGAGCTTCCAAAAGGTCATTGATAAGAACACATTAAGTTTCCAAACAAAAGTAAAAGCAATTGAATCACTAACTATAAGACAAATGAGTACTTACATGTAATTTGTTTTCTGCTTGCATATAATCATAGATTCATTATTTAAATAAAAATTAAGATATATACTTTTATTTCATATATATTTATGAAAAATGTTTAGCTCAGTTTGAAAATTTTACTCAAGTCATAAGGCACAGATTTATTTATTTATGTAATAATTTTATCTGGTAAAGGCTCTATCAGTAGCAAATCTTTCCAGTAATCACTTGACCTTTTCTTTCTTTTGTCTTTCTGGGAAACATGAAGATAGGTCATAACTGGAATCATTATAAAGTAAGATAAACCTACTGTGTCACTTGGCCTGATTAGTGTTGACACTTCTGGTGAATTTTAAGTAGATTGTGTGAGAATATGTAATATTTTTCTTCTAGTGCTCATTTATATTTTAGAACATTTTCTGGAGTGACCTGAAGGTAAAAATTTGAAGAGAAATACTAGGTCATGAAATGTGATTATGGGAAAAATACTCTTTTATCTATCAAAGAGTTGAAGAATCATATCAATTTTTGTTAATACATCTTTCTGAAGTCATTTAGCTAGTAAAACTCCAAAGAAATGCAAAGCATTATAAAAGGAAAGGTTATCCTTAATATAAGAGACAGAAATATATAGAATTAACCTAAGCTTTATTTACTTTGTCTTTTCTCTTTGGTCTCTGATGCTTATGAATTAATACTTAGTTTTATTTGGAACACTTTTTACATCCATTTCTGAGTGATATTACTTACTCAATAATATAAACACAAGCTTTTGGTCCTAAACAGTTAAACAAATTTGACTTCTTTGCAATATGTGAGTAAACTTTACTTTTTTCCCTTTTAACTAATGTTTCTTAAAAGTCTCATAGATTGAAATTTGTAGAACTACAAATAGCTCAGTAGTAAAATGAAAAAATTATATCAGTGGGAGTTTGCCCAAAAATTGTCAGGGAACCTATAAAAAATCGCCACTCTTATTAGTTGAAGGGAACATGAACTATAATAATAATGAAAGTTTTCTCCCTTTAGACTGGGAGGCGCTCTACTGCACAAAGCTGAACTGCAAAAACCATTTGGTAAAACATTTTGGCAACACCTGTAAAACTACGAATGGATAAAAATCTGCAACCAAATTTGTGACAGCTTTACTACATAAATAAAAATGTAAGTAGGCAAGAACATATGTGCCCTGTTTATACACTATAGTACTGTTTAGATTGGCAAAAACATACAAGCCAACAAAATATACACCAAGAGAAGACCGGGTAAATGCAGGAATCCATATGATGGCTATGACGCAGCTACCAAAAATAAAGGTCAGGCATAGAAACACATTCCTGTAATCCCTTCACTCAGAAAGAAGAAACAGAAGGAAAGCAACAAGTTCAAGGCCAGCTTGTGCTACATAATGAGTTCAAGCCCAACCTGAACTATGTAACAAGACTTTGTCTCAAATAAAATAAAATAAAATAAAATAAAATAAAATAAAATAAAAATAAAAATATAGTAGTAAACATTAGTATTGTGTCAAAAACCTGTGGTTCCAGCTACTTGGGAAACTAAGGCAGAAAGACTGCTTCAATACAAGAATTAAATACCAGCATTAGCAGCACAACAAGACCTTGAAAAGCAAGGCAAGACAAAGCAAATCAAAGCAAAGTGAATGCCAATAAGTACTACCATATGCATTGATTTGGAGGAATATGTCAATAATATAAAAAAAGACAAAAATACCAAAACCAGTGAAGAATTTTGTTCCTATACATGTGAATACATTTGTAAAAATAGGTGAAAAGTAAGATTGATGCAAGACATATGATGCGACACTGGAGAATGTGAGAGGGCAGGGTGAGACAGATTGTTAATATTTGCTGAATAAATTTTTACTTTGTTATACCAGTATGATACACATGAATTATTCTAAAAAAACCAGAAATATCACTACTAAGCTAATACACACATATGTACGTACACACACACACACACACACACACACACATCTAACCAAGTCTAAATTAGTTGTACTAATGTGTCCTAAGTTAGGCACTAAAGATATCCAAGTGCAGTACCTTAGTATAGAAAGGGAGTGAAATCATGAAGTCATTCAGTTCTTCAGGGAAAGCACAGTATTCCAGTGTTTGTGGAGTGTCACAGGATTCTGAGCATCCTTTCGATTCTGAGTTTTGCTTAAAGGTAAGAGAAGGTTAAATATAGATATCTAGATAGATAGATGGATAGATAGCTATAGATAGATATCTGTATATATATGCATATATATATATATATGGAGAGAGAGAGAGTAAAATGACAAGGACAGACAGTAGGACTCTCTGCTCCATTACAGACTTGCTCCTGGTCTGCTGAGACAGGGACTGAGAAGTCTAATTTGGTCCTGCTGGTTATGTAGATGGAGGACATGATGCATAGATTGTTTTTGTCACCATACCTGTGAGTTTTTCAAAAGTTTTTTGTACCAAAAAAAAAAGTTGGATAACTTCAAGTCAGATTAATCTTTTCATAATAAATGAGTTACATAACTCTTTTTTTTAAAATAAATAAGGCTTTGCCTTGTTACTCTTCCCCAAAAAAACTTTTTTCCAATCTTAGAAAAATGCAATTTTGGAAATCATTCTGTGTTTTAAAATCTGTGTTTTAAAGACTTATCGAGAATTTTGTGTTATTTTAGCTGGAAAAATTATTTTAGTCTAAATAAAATATACATTAGTCTGAATTTTAAAAGAAAAATTTAAAAAATTAGCTAGAAAGCAATGAAAATATGCAACATATTGAGAGGAGTGCTGAAAAGCAATATCTTGAAGATATCTGATTAATTTGGTCTCATTCCAGGGAATTTCCTCAATCTGCCTTATAATTAAGAACCCAGTGGCACTAAGACAACCATTAATAGGACAGTAATAAAAGCAACAACAGTTTATCTAGAACTAGGAGTACTTAGATGCTTCTTAAATAATTAAGAGGAAAATATGAATAAATAACACTAAATGATTGTTTTGACATGTTTGAAAACCAATCTGACAAATTTTGGAATAAAAACACTATTTTTTGTGAATAATGGAGCATGATGTAGAAAATACCAACAAGAAACATATTCCATGATGACTCATTTATAGTTAATTTCAACATCCCCATCGCTTATGAAGTATAATAGGTCAATACTGGGTGCTTCCTAATGCCATATAATTGGTTAAAATGTTAACAAATTTTAAAAGTGGGCAACTAAGTCAGCAAAACAAAAACATACTCTTTTCTTACAACCTGACTGATGCATGTGCTTTAAAACTACCTGGATATTCAAATGGAGGTTAGGGTATAATCTTGTTTTCTATCTTACAGTGACAAATTTAACAAACTTATTTCCCTTTAGTATAATGATAAAATATATAAAGAGCTTGGTTTTTTTGTAGGCATAATATAAACTTGTGTATGGATGGGTGTATTTCTTTCAGAGGGAACTCTGAAAATAGAAACCAGTCTACACCCTGAGTGATTGAGCCACCAGGGTATTTTCACTAGAGGGAATGTGCCAGAAAGAGCGGCCTCCTGATTATCTTTCAACGATCTTAATGTGATAATTAAAATTGCAAGTTCACAAGTTTGCAGTACCAAGCAGGAGAAATGTACTGGAAATTGTCTTCTAAATCATGGTTCATTTATTTCTTCCCTTGTGGGGAAAAGGAGGATTATATGTATTTACGACCTTGTATAAATAACACATTTGTAGTTCATGATAAAAGTTGGCTCATTTAGTTGATAGTTTGTCAAGATAGCCACAGATAAATCAACTTCCAGCCAAAATTTTGAGGAGGAAAACGTAGCAATGAAAATGAAGCTTGAGCAGTGGGTGAAGAGACTGTGGATAGTATAAGTCATGTGATATGAGTCATTTGCATATTATTAGGATTACTGATGTTCTTAAAATAAAATAAAATAAAAAGATTAGCCATCTCCTCATTCTGAAGGAAAAGTCGTTTGATTAAATACTCCCAGAAGCTATAAATGGTGCTGGATGGTAGATTAGATACATTTTATACCTACTATATGACAGCAATCACCTTACTGCTCAGTAAGAAACTACTTAAAATTCCCAGCAAGAGTTGTCCTGAAAAATACTGTACCGTATATTTTCCTCCAAAACTCAGGTCGTCTCTCCTCCATGGCGTATGTTGCAAGGAAGTTTTTAAACTGTCTTGTTGCCACTTGTATCCCTGTATTTATGTAAACCAAAGTTTTAGAAAAGTAAAACAAAGTAGAAAACTTGTCTAAACATTGACTCTAATCTTTGGTTTTAGGTCTCTTTAATCTAGAACAGTTATTTAGGATTGACCTGTTCAGCACATTTAGGTTATAATCTTTTAGAGACAATGTCTTTACACAAATATATCATAAAAAATACAGTAAATATTTCATGGGAAGATATCAAAGATTATCTAGGTTTGTCTGTCTGTGTACACATTTCCTTTCTTATATTTGGAACACTGCTTCCTTCATCATGTTCAGGATATATTAATTGAAATGCTTGAAAAATATTATCATACTTCTTATCTAACCTACTTCTTATCCAACTGTCTGGAATTGAGTAGAATGAAATATACAGAAGCAAACTGACTGATTTGTTGGGATGATTAGCTAGTTGCTAAGTTAAAAGCATACTATGTGTTAACTCATCTTCTTGATTTTTCTATTATATTGCAATTTTCCAATTCTCCTTTTGCCTTATATATGTGGTAACTGGTAAATATTTGTGTACCATCAACAAAAAGTCAAACTAAAAGCAATGTTAAGCAATGAGTAATGTACCATAATAAATGAGAATGTGTTATGGTTAATCAATTGTTGAAAGTATTGCTTCTAAATCAACTTTGAAATTTTGCAACTCTCAGAATATCACCAGATCTAATATTACAGATAATAGTAATGTCCGTTAGAAGTAACATTCAGCAAGCTCCCTCTCTGACTGACATATCTGTTCCAAACACTCAAGAAATTTGTAAGAAAAGGAACGAGAACTTCAACTTTTTTTTTATCTAGCCCACTTTTGAGCTTCCATTTCCTTTCCATTCATTTCTTTAGAACCTCAGGCAAAATGCTTAGTAGTGACTTCAAGTATTTTCAATATAGTATTTTCAATATTTTCAATATTTTTAGTCAGTGCCAAGATTAACCTTTATTTTTTATTTGTTTTTGTGTCTTTATTAATTTTCTCTTACTTTTCTCTGCAGACAATAGACAAATACTTAATTTTTTTCCTAGAACCAGTGGAAATGTGAAATATTTTTTCAGTTCTCATAATATTAGAGACTTCTCTTCTTCTGCTAGAAAAACCATGTGCCCAGCCTGAGAAGGTACCCTGTTTTTGTATGTCTGACTTGTATCATTACTGCAGCACATACAACACAGTTACGGCATTTTTGGACATTTCCTATCTACAACTTTGTGCTAAGCTCTTACCATTGAATTGAAAATAAATAGATAAACAGTTTTAATAAATATCACTGAGCATCTTAGGGTTGAAATAAAATCTTCAAAGCTTTTACAAGTGCTTCAATTGTGCTGTGTCATTCCTACATGGAATCTGACACACAAGACAAGGGGACTTTATAAGTTTAGAGGCAGGAGAAGAAATTACCCTTTTTGAAAGTGCATTCAGTGGAATGCACCACGTTGAACACAGTAGATAGAGGATGCTGTGCCTAACAAACAGAGTTGAAGCTATAACCAAAGGCAGTCAGTCAAGGGAAGAGGATAGTCAGATAGATCATGAAAAAATTGCAATCAACTTGAGGTATAAGAAGGGGTGAGGGGTGGGGCTCGCCCTTGGCAATGTGTAGCTTTGTGGTCAGCGGTGCACACTGTTTCTCCCTCTTCCTGGAAAGCTCCAGCAAGTGTGTGAAGCGCCACTCCTTCCTTTACTCATTTGTCCTCCTCCCCTACGAATGTATAGCTAGTCTGGTGACATAAAAGCTCAAAGAATTACTTTGACTAACTGTTCTCCCATGTGGTACCCATTGTCATGGTGGCCACTAGCTATGCAAAATCCTAGATCTAATCGTGTAGCTAACAAGGTCACCATTTATTTCTCCATTCTCTTTTTTCTTTATCTTCTTCACTCAGTTACATTTGGACAGTTGTGCAAAGAGGTTAAAAACTACTTGTCTGCTATATGTCACAGAAAAAGATAAATCAGTTAGCTGTGGTCAACACTAGTCAGCATTATATCCTCCCTTAAACCCTTTATTTTCTTCAAAATTGAAATCAATTATCATTACATTCAATGTTGTCAAGCCCTTGTATTATTTTGCCTATAATTAACAGTGTACAAATATGCCATGGAAGAATTGAGTATGTATCCTGTGACCTGGGAAAATTATGTTGATATGCTGCTCTTTCACAGAGAGCAGCTGCCCTCAGGTCTAAACCAAAGTGCTATTTAGAAGAACAGATGCCTTTACTCACAAGACTGGTCCTAGACTAAACCAGCTATAATTGTGGTTTCCATTCAAGGTACACTGAGTTATACTGGCAAGTCAAGGTAGCATGTGCCAAGGTTGCCTCTAAATGCAGTACAGAAATTCTGTTCCCCATTAGTGAATCTAACATCATTGATCAGTTTGAAATGCTCTAGAAGAAAACACATTTCCAACGGCATGGAGCCATTATTTGGCATACTATAACCACTCTTGTATACTAGTACTGCCCATAGCTTTTGACTTTTCAGCAATTCAAATTAAAAAGGGTTGTCCTGGTCAGAAGAGTATTAATACATAGTTAATAAATAGTTATAAATTAGTTGCTGAAAGATAATTGCTTTTAGGGCTATTAAGCTAGAGAGAGTCCTCTGGGGTTAGTGCTGGCCAGAGATTAGTCCTGGCCAGAAATTAATTTTTATTGACATTTATATCATACTTCTGAGCTTTAGAAAAATAAAAATGGAATCAGATCAGGTCAAGTGAGTACAATTGAGGAGATATTGCTGAGAACTGCATGAGAACAACTAAACCTAAATTAAACACAAGCTACTCTGAATTGTAACCCCACCTGTGAATCATGCTGAGGGAGAAAGCACAGAGGGTTTATTTAGAAAATCTTGGCGACAGACAAGCAGGGGGAGAAGGGAAGGTTCAAAATTGCTAATTTATATTGCTAAGAAGCTCATCAAGACTAGTAGACACAGGAAGGATTTCAGACTGTCTCATAAAGTGGCTTACAATCAATTGCAGAGCTAGACATATTAGTCTAGAATCAAAGTGTTATTGCTTTTAGTCACTGAACATAACTGAGCACAGCATGCTATAGAAAGATTGCAGGCCGCCAAAGCTGCTTGACTTCAGCAGATTTTTTTTAGCTTCTGCAAATGACAAGAACATATGCAGAGCTGTAGCCTTACTTTGAAGCAAGTTTCTGTTAGCTGATCACCTTACATTACAACCACAAACTTCGTTGCTGAAATAGTTTACTTTCTTCCTGATCCTAAAATGCTCCTTCATTACTTTAAATGATGTATTTCTTACCAAACATCATATTGATACTCGAGTTCTAGCATTAGTAGTCATTTCTCTGGGGAGAAAAAAAAAACATACGTATTGTCACTTTTGCAAAAAGAGTTTTCATTAAAACTCTAGCATCTGTGACACTCCAAAGTGAAATAAAGTATAATGCTTGCTAAGGCATAAAAATACCTGTTCTCCAAATTACAGGACTAAAGCACTACAATTTTGCTGCTGAGGCTGTTGAACATTTTAAGGAGTGTGTCTAATCCCCTTTATAGCTTCTGTGCTGAATGCAGAAACACCGTTCTCTAGTGAGAGCATGCTCTTAGAAGTGTTAAAAAGTGCTAGTTGGCTTTTGCAAGGTGATGGAGAGCTGTGTGAACTTCATCTTTTATTATTCTGTGTTCGTCTCTGAAGACATAGGTGCTTTATTTGCAGTGGGTGAAGGTATCTGCAAATGATTCTAACTGAAGTCTTCAGTGCAGAAGGCAAACTACTGAGTTCCACATGAATTCCAGTTTCCTGACTTTTATATGGCTAGTGCTGTAGTCTCACACAAAGAGGTAAATTTGCCACATTCTTGTTAGGCTACTTGAATAACCATAGATTTTGAAGTTTAACTTGTTCTTTTTGTTCTTACAACTCTGAGAGTGTTTTTGTAAAAATGAGGCGATCTTGGAAATTGCTCATTTTGGTGCTCACTGGGAATCAAAAAAGAATAATACTGTGAGGTAGTCTGTTTGCACACTTTGGTTTCTAATATACGGTGATTGAAAACACCTAATACTGGTTCATTCAGGTCTGGATCTGTTTATCTTATTGAAGCAATTAGAGAAAGATGCCTGGTGCCCCTTCCCCTCAAAAACTCACAATAAAACAAAAATCATAATCAAAATTAAAAATCTTTGATTATTTTGGTAAGATCTTTACTCAAGCTTGCCGGTGCTTCTAGCTGCCATCTCTAAAAGAAAAAAAAAATAAAAATCACTCTTTTCCATATACATGGGAATTCATGCATTATTCGACATCTGCGCAATTTTATTCTGCTTTGGGAAAACAAATGTAGTTCCCTGTCTGAAAGTAGTCCCTAGTTTCTTCTACCCCAACTCTGAACTTTGATTCCTGCCAGGTACTGGGTTTCTGACAGTGTCTACTTACCTCTGAAACATAAAGCCAAAACTCGGAGGTTTCACTGAAGAAATAAAGGTATAAATACATACCTGTGTCCAGATAGCGAAAAGGCAGCAGTTGGCAGAGAAAAAATTATTTTGCCTTTTAATATGTATGAACATTCCAAACCTAAATAATACTCAAAACGTAGAAATGAACTGACTGCAGTCAAGCTACTTCAAAATTAACTTTTCAAAACAACTGTTACAAATTAAATGGCACCACTTATTAAAGTAGCACATTTTATTTTGAATATTAGTGCTCATTAGCAGTAGCATTCATCTATCCTTCCACTCAGCTATTCGTCCAACAGATGCTCATTAAGAACAGTTTCTGATATTTCATTTAGTACTTGCAAATGTAACAAGACAAACTTAGAACCAGAAAACAAAGGCCACATAGTAAAGCTGTTCACAGTGAGGGTTGCACTGTATTTAATCTACATTTTAGTTTAATCTCAATTTTATCCCCATCTTTGGTGATTTCCTAAATTTACAAAAAGTTACAGATTACAAAAGAAGAAAAGGAAACTGGAATAAGTTTGAGGAAATAGGTAGGAAAAACGTGGCTGTAGCACTCAGCAGACCAATATCTCTACACCATAGTAAATCAGATAGAAAATCACCATTACTGAAAAAGCTCAACAAATCTGGCAAATAAAATTTTGTTATATCTTATAATGCTAAGATGAAAACATGGTGTGTGGCTGAGAAAGATCAATTAATTGATAATTTGATGCATCTTCAAGCATAGGTTGAAACAAATGCTCCAGACCATTAAAATTATTTCCCAGTGAGTCATAAGAAAATAATAATATTATATAATGCACTATAAAATACCTGAAACAAATAGGTATTTTACCCCATTTTCATATTGTGATATCTCATTCTATTCAATTTTAATCTAAATGTTATTTGGGTGGATTTATTTCAGCACATTGGCAATTTACTAAGGTAATAAAAGAATTCATTTTAACTAATAAGTGCTCACAAAAGGTTTTCTACATTAGAGCTGAGTTTTATTGAATGTGAACCTGGTCTGGCATTAACATTGCTGTTTAACAGATATAACATTTATTGTGCTACATTATCCTCATTGCCTGTGCATTAGACCTAACGCTTCTTCAAATGCACTTTGGAAAAGTATTTAAAGATGTATTCACTTAGATAAAATGTATGTTTATTTCATTAACAGCTTTGTCACCGAATTAAAACTAAATTTTGTGATATGCATAAACTTACAAATGACTTGGATAATTTGTGCATTGGTTTTTGGACCTGAAACAAATTCAGAATCAATGAAAACTATATTAGATTTAGCCTCTTTTTGTGGTTGTTGATACTACTCAAATGTCCCCATTTATCATGGGCTGGGGTTGGATCCAATAGAAGAACTCCTATTGGTCTTTCAGTTCCTTGTGTCTCATAGTGGCCATTTGCCTGTGATGAGGGGAAGGGATGACGTAGGTCTAGCATCTGCCATGATTTCTTGCAGTACCCACAATGCCATATCTTCACCGCTAGGCTCTTCTCTTCATTTTACAACAGAAAGAGCAATAGTACTTGGCATGGTGGCTGATGTCAGTTTAATTCACTATTTTCCTGGGGGAGACACCATAATGAGGTCCATAGTTATTGGCAGTTTTAACCTTCGCCTGTTTAGCCACATATCTTCTTTTTAGTGCTAATCATTTCTCTGTCCTATTTGATATTTAGAAAGGCCTTTAAAATTAATAATAAAAATAGTTTAAAAGAATGTTTATAGTGAGACTTATTTTTATGTGGGCATTGCTAATTAGAATAAAACCTGAACAGTGTACCTATGCACTATATGTGTAGTGTACCTATCCACTTATATGCTGTGAGAATATGCAACATTAACAATTCACTAACACTTACTGAGCACTTACTATGGGAAAGCAATTCTGTTATGTGATTGATGCACATTATCTCTTTCAATCTTTTTATACTATGGTGAGGTAGGTCTCATGGTTATTTTGCAGTGAGAACAATGATAGATGAGGGGAGAACAATCTTGCAAGCTCTGGGTCACAGTCAGTTCTCTGTACCGAGCATAACATGACCTACCCTCACTGTAATTATACACTTCCTAAGTAGTAGCTGGGTCTGTGGCATTTTCAGACATTTTGTTAACTAAAAAGCTCCTATTTTAAGGTAGTTTTCCACTTACATGATTCACAGAATCGGAAATATTCTGGCACAAATGTTGAGTTCCATTTGGCATTGCATTGAATGTTAGTGTTCTCAAATAAGGAGAGTTAATCTTCACATTAACTATAACAAATCAAAAATAAACACCCATTCACATGCATTTAGTTTTCAAATGAAATTGGCAGACTAAGCTTTTTGAGTGGGCGGTACAAGCATTTTTGTGTATTATATGGATCCAAAGAAGCTAATTAGAGTCCATTTTTCTCACAGCTCCCAAACTATGTATGGGTTTGAATGTACGTATATTGTGTATATGTGGTTGTGTGTGTGGGTGTGTGGATGTATGTGTGTGTGTTGGGGGTGGTGAAGCTGAGTGTTTCAAAATATAAACACCTCTGGGACAGAGAAAGTTAGCTTATAATCACACTAAAGTATATGTGATTGTGTATGGTTTTTCAAGTGGAGAAACATTGAGAATTGTCATAGATAGATAGATAGATAGATAGATAGATAGATAGCTTGACATCATGTATCATTATATATACACCAAGGCACCTTTATGGGAAGATCTAAATGGGAAATCAGCAACTGTAAGTGGGACATTTTAGTGCCTGATAGAAAAGGAGTCTGAACATCTCTGAGAGCTTTTGTAGAAATTATATTATTTAAATTGAACTTCTGTATTAAGAGGCATTTAATTTAAAGTTCAAGAAATAGCGCAAGAATTGCAAGGAAGAACAGATGCGTATCTGCATAACCTAAGAGCAGCTAGGGAAATGTTATTAGCTGAGACAGGACTTTCTCTCTGGGTCTTGCTCTTTCACTTTCACTCTCTAGCTCTCTCTTAATCTGTCTCCACATGGTATCTCCTCCCTGCTTCTCTCTGCAATTCTGTTCCCTCTTTCTTGCTCTGCAGTTTGGTTTTACCTGCATCTGCATATTTGATAGCCAAACCAATTAACTAGCATAATTCATTATTTATCTAGTTAAACTCTTTAATCTCTCCTACTTCTAATATTCCTGGACAGAATGCGATTGTATAGCTAGAGTCAGATGGATGCTACTTGCTGAGTCAGCTCTGACCATGGCGACACAGCACACATCAGTGCTGCAAGAGACCAACCACAAAGGGTCGGAAACCACGTGTTTCAAGTGTAGCTTTTCAGTGGGATTTGTATATTAATCAAATCATTCGAATAAATAAGAGATGACAAAATTAGAGGAATTAACAGATGTTCTAATTGTCTTAAAGACCAGCAATGAAAGTTTAAGAATAATTTCCACATCCTGCTGGTGGCTTAATTGTTGAGATCAGCTAGGTATGAACAGACTGTTGTAACCTGCGTTTGTTGTTCTACACCTGAGCAGTAGAATCTTGTTACTGTACTTTTCTGCTCAATGATAATATATGACATTAGTGTCCGATTAAGCTCTGTTCTGAAAAACAGCATCAGTTTTGTGAAGACTTTTTTTTTTTATAATGCTCAGAATGCTTCATTTGCTGGATGCTTTAGAGCTAAATTATTTTAACCCTTGAAGATATAATAATAGGTAATAGACTTGAGTGGAAAAAAAATAATGTTAAAGTGTTCAACATTTCCTTGTGGAGAAGCCCACTGGATTTCCACAATTTGCCTTGATGATCACATGGCTGGTGTTCTTTGCTTTTAACCACTCAAGGTATTCTATGAAAAGAAATCTTAATAATAGTAATTTCTAAAAAAATAGTTCCTTCTAGGTTTTCCCAATCAATAATCAGTATTCCTCCTCCTAATTACATTTTAAAAAACTGTATCAAAAGGGAATTTGTAAAAATGGCTTATTTTAAAAGTAAGAATAGGAAAATATCTAATATTTTAGCATGACTGTGATTGCAATGTATGAAGGAAAAATGTAGCAAAACTGGTTGCTGAATGTAACTTACCAAAATACATGGGCTAAAGCCTAGAAGTCAGTGTGGAGATATTTAGAATTGCAGCCTCTGAGAGGTGAACAGATCATGAGGGTAATGACTTCATGAGTAGGACTGATGTCCTCACAGATAAGATCTCAGCAAGCTCATCCTCACTTTGACCCAGTGGAGAAACAGTAAGATGACATTTGCCTATGAAACTAATCCTCACCAGAAACTGAATGTGCCAGCAACTTGATCTTGAACTTCGCAGCCTATAAAATGGAGAAAAATACATTAGTGCTGTATATAAGCTACACATTGCATGGTATTGTTATAGGGACTAAAACATGTAGTCAAATTTTCTTTCTACCCCTTAGCCATCCCTTTTTCTTCTTTGGGCTTTTTATCACCATCTGCCACATATAGTGATGACTTTATGCCTCTCTATATGTTTCCTTCAGACAGACCCCTTATCATTACTCTACTTTGAAAATAGGATATAATCTGATATATATATATATATATTTTTTTTTCTTTTATCGGTACCAGGAATCAAACTCACAACTTTGTACCTGCCAGGAAGGCACTTAAGCCACTGAACCAAGCTCCTAGCCCTAGTTTTTTTGAGGCAGGGTTGTACTATGTAGTTCAGTCCAGTCTTGCTCATGTTGTAGCCCAAGCCAGCCTCAAACTCACAATGCTCCACCTACCTCAGCCTCCTGAGTGCTAAGATTAAAGGCATGTACCACCACACTTGGCTGATACATATATTTTTGAGATAGAATCTTGCTCATTCACTACAGTGTGTGTCCAGATTGGTCACAAACATTCCATCTTCCTACCTCAGCCCCCCAGAGTGCTGAGATTATAGGTCTGTGTCTGATCCTTAACAAGTCTTCATACTTTTTTCCATCCCATTACATTTCAATAACCAAAAGAACCTTAAGTCAAACAAAGAAATTCCAGGGTTGGGGTCCAATAAGTACTTCAAAGCTTCATAGATATTTTCTTGGTTTCTCCACAAAAATATTGCTGGCCATCTTTAGCCAGAAGTCAGAATAATGGGTGGGATGAAAATAACAAGTTCCCAGCTACCTTCCCTGAAAGGGTCAGTTTTCAACAGTTTTTGATGGTTATGTGTTGGTAAGATTACTTTACTAAGGTGGCAGTAACTAAATACTACACACAGGGTGGCTCAAAATTTGAAATTTATTTTCACAAAGTTCAAAATTCTGAAATTCAGGATCGAGGTGTTGGCTGCTTTGGATTATTCTATGGCCTCTATTCTTGCTTTGGAGATGGCTGTCTTTTACCTATGTCCTCTGAATTTTTTTTCTGGTCATGTGCATCAACTCGTGTTTCTCACTATGTCCAAATCAACTTTTATAAGGAAATTGTTAGATTGGATTACTGTATATCCTGAAGGTCTCATTTGAATTAATGATGCCCTTAAAGGCCCTATTTCCAATTATAGTTCAAGTGAATTGGACTATAACATGCGAATTTTGTGAAGACAGTTCATTCTATTATAGATAATCGTTAAGACTATGAGGAAAACACATCAGAAAAAGCAGCACAGTGAGTGTAAGTAAAATCTAACCTGAAAGACAGAAAGCTTAGAAGCAAAGTCTTAGAATTGCATAGTTCTGCTATTTTTTTTTATTAAGTGTATATGTGTTACAAGTGCACTTACAATGGTTAAGGATGACATCTTTTGCCCCATGTACCCTCATGATCTGTTCTGTTATTGCCTAAAGGACAACCCTCTTCCTGCAGCTTGTCTGACTCTTGTTAAAAGTAGCCTGTGAGAACAGGGGTTTTCTCACATCCTGAAGAGATGTCTGTTATAGTGTTCCTCCTATGACGTTAATAAACGAAGGTGTCACAGACTGTAGAGCTGACGAATTTAACATAGCATATTAAATTTTGAGCAGGGATGCTTACTTATTCTGTGAAATATCAGCAGGCATGTGTAGAAAACAGTCATGTGAGATATTTTCCTTCCTTTGCCACACACATTTTCCTAACTTTGGAGTTCTGAACCTTGATTAAACTAGCATGAGAAGGCACTTATTTTTCAATATCCCAAAACCGCTGATTGAACCACACAAAGATTATTATGAATGTAAAATTAAAAAAAAACTGGTAAGATATTGGAAAGTTCCACTTTCTAATTTAAAATTATTCTTAGTACAAAAATTGAACACCTAGACCAATGCCTATCATTTTGTTGGGTCTTAATAAATGCTTGTGTTTGAGTGAATCGGGCGGGTGGTCTGCTGCATTTCCATGGCACTTTGCAGCTGCCTCTATAATAGAATGCACTATGCTGCACAAGCAGCATGTTTTCCCATGTTAGTAACATCAACTACTCTGCATTCTCAGCTCATTTCTGTATCTGGAAGGACATATTACAGTCATTGACACATGACAGACACTACATAAAAATGTCTTGACCACAAAATATAAGCAACTTTATATTTTGAGATCAATGTTGATAAAACTAGGTTTTCATGGCCCTGCATGTAAAAGTGATTGAAGAAATTGGCCACAACATTTACTGGAGGCCCCAAATCCCTTAATAAGTTATTTCTAACATTGGAGGTCAGTCTCAAGGACCCAGTATTTCCAGAAATGATAATACCATAATATAAATTCACAATTCAATATGGAGGGCCAGTAGTAGATACTGTCTAAAAATGAATTTTAATGGCTGAATTGGGGATGATGAAAACAGTTAAACCTTTCCTGCCTAATTAGTGGGTGTTCAGAATGAAGAGTAGAAAAAAGAAAGCCCTAGTAAACCTTGTATTTTTCCTGTCTCGCTGTTACTATGAGATTTAGTCTGGATAAAGTCTAGCATTGGTATATGCAAGAGATGGTGAACAATAAGCAAAACAGCTACCATTTCAGTAAATAAAGATGTAGCAAGTAGTTTGTTCATTATTAACAAAAATGCACTTAAAGTTTTACTGATTTCCCTAAGGCTGGCACATATACAGAGGTCTGTAACTTATTGCTTACTCATATTTGTTTGAAACTGATATTTTATTTGTTGCCTGTATTTTGGTAATTTGATTGTCTATTGATAAGAGAATGGGAAAATGATGCTTAAATAAAATATGTGCAGAATATAGCTTAGCTGATAAAAAGTCTGCTGATAAAGGATATTTGTTGCCTAACATAGGAATTAGAAGTTGTCAAGAATCAAATGCTATACAAACCAGCATCTTGAGTTCTTAACCGGTGATTGGATTTAAATGGTATAATTTTTATTTACAGTACTTTTAAAAGTAATTAAAATTTATGTTTCTTAATTTTTAATGTTATGAGAACTTGACGTATTACTTTTCTTAAGTATATACTGAGAGACACCATCAAACAGTTGAAAAATTATGTTGCTGTTTTCTTTGAATCTCATTGCTTTTTCAACTTGAAAGTTTTTCTTTCATATAGCAATTCCAGTAATTAGCTACAGTGATTTTCATTAAGAAATGTAAAAAATAGTGTTTAATTAATTTTCTGTAGTATGCCAGATGATGTGGAAGCAAGTTGGTATAAAGAATGTGCACAACTTTAGGAATCCAGGTGTGGAATTTAGTTCAGTCTTGACACTGTTTAGTGACTATAAACAATTCACTTAATTGAGCTCAAGATATGTTTACTGAGGGTTTACTGAACACCTAGTATAGTGCTAAGCACTTTAAATGTAAAGATGGATGAGACACAGTTGATCTTCTGTGCCTCATTATTTGCTGTCTTGAAGGATGTGAGCAATTTGCATGGCAAAGAAGACAATCCAATCAAAAAGCGCAGCTTGAACAAGGTCATAAAGATTCGCAAGTGTCCTAATTTATTCCTCCCTCAGCACTGGGGTAAAATAAGTATTCCACAGAGAATGAAAGATTGCATGCTTTTGAAAAAATTGCATTCTAGTGAGGTGTAATAATATGAAGGGCCTTTGAGGGTCACTAAAAAGAAGTTTAGACTTTGTTTATGGAAGCTCATCTAAAAAACAAGTTAGACTTATAGTATAGAAGGTAGGAATAAGCCGGGCGTGGTGGCGCACGCTTTTAATCCCAGCAAGCGGGAGGCTGAGGTAGGTGGAGCATTGTGAGTTCAAGGCCAGTTTGGGCTACAACGGGAGCACAAGGCTGGTCTGAGCCTCAAAAAACTAGGGCTGGGAGTTTGGCTCAATGGCTCAAGCGCCTGTCTGGCAGGCATGAGGTTGTGAGTTCAATCCTTGGAGCTGAAAAAAAAAAAAAAAAAAAAAAAAAAAGAAGGTAGGTATACTTCCTAATACATGCTTAATTATATCCTATTTAATTCAAACAAGGACAGATTTTTAGCAAATGTGAACTTTGAATCCATTACTACAAAAGAAAAATGAAGCTGGAACTAAGGGTTGGGGACAGATTATGACAGGCCTTGAATGCCATTCTATAAAATTTATGAAACCAATGTGTTTCTTATGGACAGAAGTGTCATGATCTGTTCAGCAGAAATATGTGACTCTTGAGGTGCTTTCAAAAGCACAGAGTATGTTTGACATCAAATAGACCTGCAGTTCGATAGCTGTTTGTCTACTTCCTTGATATTTATGGTTGGAAGAGATATGTTAGTTCTTCAAATTTTTACAGTTCATCTTTGAATGAGGATAACATCTATATCCATGAACAGTGTCTGGAACACAGTAAATGCTCACTAAATGGTAGCACCATTTAGAGTTATTCTCCCTAGAAATATAACTATGGAAGTGAAGAAAATTGGTATAAGAACTTTTATGAAAGTAGCACTAAAATGATGTGTTAGAAAAATGGAATTAATTGGGAGAAACGTTCATTAAGTTCTACCTGGAGACAGAGAGAGAGAGACAGAGAGAGAGACAGAGAGAGAGCCAGAGAGAGAGAGAGAGAGAGAGAGAGAAAGAGAGAGAGAGAGAGAGAGAGGCCTTTTAGATTTGTCCAGAACTCAGGAGGCTACTGAGACATGAGATTTTCAGCACTGAAAATAGGTAAGTCTCTGATACATTGGGATAAATTATTCACACTCTGCTCTCTGTGAGAAAATATGATTATTTATCGCGTAAATGAAGTAACCGAAGGTCAAAAATGAGATCACTTTCTTAAAGACACCACTCAAAACTGGTAGATACTGGTATTCAAGTGTAGATTCTGCCAAACAGAGAAAAGAAGTGCACACATGTATGGATTCCAGACTCAAGCTACTTGAGATAAATGCTAGCAACAGGGTTAACCATATTATATGGCTTTTAGAATGTCTTTTAATAGTCATACCTTAGTTTTTCTTATAAAATATAGTCAATCATGTATTTTTCTTATAGGAATGTAAGATCTATGTAACCCAGTTTACATAAGGAGTATGAATCAGTACATGCCACATGGCAAATTTCCAAAAATGTAACTGTGCTGGTTTGCAAACAAAAAATATTAGCATACTACTACATATCTGGTAATGTACATGATATAGCTTAAAGATCAGGTTACAAAGGACTGAATTGTATGTCATTGGAGTTTGAACCATCAAATAGGTAACAAATGACCGTATCTATAGATAACTGAAATTAGGAAATTGGGTCCAAGAAACCTGAAATAGTGATATAGCCCATTATACTAGACAATGTTTAGAGACATGGCAGAGATGAGGAGATCCCTGAAAAGAAAGAATGTAGTGAGAAGAAACTTTTGCCCGGATGCCCATGATGTCAGGAAGAAAGTATCAATTAGATGCGTTCAGGCATCTATGTGAATTGAGTGCTAAGTTTATTTTTAACAGGGAAGATAAAGTGCAGACTCAGATGCATTATGCATGCTACACAACCCCTAGGGGATGAAGAGGTAGGGGTGTAGCAGGGAGCAGCAGGGAGCAAGAAGTAATTGAACTTAGGCAGTTCACTCATGGCTTTAAGGAAAGTTGAAATTTTAAATTTTGATTTCGAAAACCTGGAGGGTTTCATGTGTTATGTTGAACCAAATGAATTAGAGAATAAAAATGTGTGCACTTTCTTGATGATTAAGAAGATACTTCAAAATGCTGTATTTTTTTTTAAATTGACCTTTTAAACTGTCTTTATGTGATAAATAGAGAAGTTCTGGTTAATAAAGCATTATAACTGATGGCATTTTGAATAAGGAAGGGTTAGTTAATGCAACAGAAGAGAAGCACAATGGAGTGAAATCCAAGGGCATCACGACACTGCATGTGCTTTCAAAAATATTCCTGATCTAACCATTAAAGGAAATAAGTCATTCACCAGGAACATTATATTACTTAACAGTCTTTTGAGTTCACCATTTTTCATCTTTTGCTTATTAAAATGGACTACTTACTTGGCTTATTTTAATTGAGCCCTGCTTTTCTTTCATTAAACTATATGTAAAAGTACTCAACACAGTCACCAGGAATCTGGGAAGTATTGAGACATCAGTGAAATATTGAGGAGAAAATGTTAAAAAAAAATAGTGGAATGGGAGTGGCAACTTCAAACATCCTTTGTAATGAGAGATTTTTCTTGCATCAGAGTATTACAGTGTGGCTTCTGGAAACTAATTGGGAAAATTACACTACTAGGTGGCATTGACAGACCCAGCTAATTTTCAAATGAGCAAAGCAAGTTAGTGCAGCTTCCCTGCCCCCACCCCTGGGTCTCTGTTCTGTGTATCCTCAGCAATACCACTGTGGGAGATGCTAACTCAGGGTGATTGAGGGCTGAAGTGACTTTAGTTGATTTTGCTGGCTGTGGGATTCATTTCAGAAAGTTCAAGACAAGGATTTTGGTGTGGGAGTTGGATGAAAGGACCTCAAAATTAAAAATAATATCCCTCTAAAACTCAGCGAATGAGCCGACAGTCTGAAGGGCCTTGGCGCACATCCATAATGGTTTTTCTCTCTGTGTTAAAAGTAATGCAAACCATTGCTAAGTCAGATGATGTTCCTGTAAAAGCTTTTAATTTCATGTGAGAGAAAATTATCCATAATCATTGTTATTAATACATAAAAACACTCCTATGACCCATAGATTAACCATTGCTTTTGAATTTAACACCCTCGAGAGGAAAAGCCATGTAATTATGCTTTATCACCGTACAGTCAGCACAGATTTGTCTTTCCTGGTTGTGTAACAGTATGCAAAAGCTTTAGTCGAGAGGACCTTCATAGCCTCTTGTACACTTTATATTGTGCTAATCTGTCTTTAGGATGGAAATGGTGACTACTTATTTTTACTCTTCTAATTTTTAAAGCTGAGGTGCAAAGGTGACCTTAATTTAAAATCATACATGATGGACTTCTTGGGGGATGTTTAAGAAACATTGAAGTCTACTTTGCACCTATGTTAAAAATATTCTGTTTACCCAATTATCCATAATCAAATTAACCTTTATCTTCATGTTATAATTATTACACAAAATGGAAATGTTCGTTTGGTGAGACATGCTTTTTTTTTTGATGAGTTCATTTATGTACATTCTTTGATTACAAGAGAAATAAGAGAAATGGGAGCAATTAACACATCTTGGGCATACAAAAAACCAATATGAGTCAGCTAAACTTAAACTCAAGTGATTTACTTTAAACCTTAAATCACTTCCTTTATAATTCCACAACTGATACCTGGGTTTGGGCTTTAATATCTCATACCTGAATCAGAATAATTATTTGCAAACTGAACATTTTGATTGTCAAATGTTTTTCCATTAATCTGTTCTGCAAATTATTTCTTGGAAAAAAATCTGCTTAAGTCATTCCTAATCTTGTGATGCTTTCCCTCAAAAACCTTCAATGGCTCCCTACTGACAAAGGAATTATGAAAGTCTCAGTTACCAAGGAGACATATACTTACTTTCCTGAAATTTTTCTTAATGGTTACAAATTGCTAGCCAGAGACAACAATTTTTGGCAAGGATGGGTTGTTTCATCTATAATGTGTTTCTTTTTTTTTTTCTTAACATTGAAAGTGATTATTCCTTTTTGTAAATGAGACAAGATTTTGCTTTTTCAAGCAAATCATTTCTGAGGGACAAAAGTTATATTAAACCTAGGGGGAAACTGCCCCCATTAGGAACTAACTCCTCTAGTTTGCTGCCATATAACTAACCTGCTTCTTTCTCTCATAAATTTCATCTGCCTTGAAGTGCTATAGCTTGAAGCCCCTCTTATGTAATATTTTGTACAGGAACTTTCTTCCTAGCCAAGTCAATCAAACCATGATTATGTTTACCTTCATGCCACTGTATGCACTGTCATTTGTCATCTACCTAATGTACCAACTGCAGAATATATTGTCATTTTAACAGCCTGTCCAAACTCTCCTGATTCAAGAGATTCCCCAGTTTCTCCTGTCCTCTGAGATTTTGCTGCATGATGTCTCCTACAGTGCTTGGTCTGTGGAGTTTTTTGGGTATTTGGCTTTTGGTTTTAGCATAATTTTCAGTGTTTTCTATAAAATTCAGTTCACAGCAGACATTTCAAAGCACTAGCTTATTGGAATGATCACATTTATTTCCTTGTAAATCCAGGTGCAGCAACAAATTATATAAATAACAAATACTAAATAATGAATATTGAAATTGGAGTCATCCAGGTATTATTGTGGACACTAAATATTTAAAACAAAACAAGCATTGCCTTTTTCCATGTTAGTTTATAGTCTAGAATGGAAAGGTTCTCTTACAGGGCAATAGTATGTGGAAAAGCCTAAAGATTAGATTTGAGAATAAAATTTGCAGGATTTATTATGTATCATCTAGGCACAATTTTGAGTATTTTCTTCTGTTAGCTTACATGATACAGCCATTGTTTGAGGTATATTTTTAGGGAAATGAGGATGTTATGTACTTTCGGAAGGATGTCTAAATTGTAAATGACAGTGTCAAGATGTAAACCAGATTTTCTGGGTAAGAGTTGTATGCAATGACAAAATCTCCCAGTGAACTTAAGATGACTTCCTAGAAAGCACCACTTGCAGACTTGTCTTGTGATGCTTGGGATGCCAACATATGAGGAATAAAGCATGCTGAAAGTTGTATGAACAGTGTGATTAAAGATGTGGTAGGAGGAAAGTACATGATGTGTCCAGGGTTTAGTAAGTACATAGATGTAATTAGAACACTGAACGTGGCAATGTAGACTGAGAAATATTAAGAAATGTTTACATTTTTCTGTGAAAAGTAAGAAACAGTGGATGTTTATAAGTAAGGATTTGATCAGGTCCATTTTAACAAAATATAAACATCTGAAGTGGTTTGGATGATGTATTAAGCTCAGGGCACACAAGGAAGGCAGGAGTCTAAATCACACATACTGAAGGTGTGAACAGCGCCATCCATTCCGATATCAGTCAGGGAATTAAGAGATTCAGAGGTATGACATCAAAATTTCCAATTCAGTTGCTGATGGCACTAATAAAAGTAGGGAAAAGTCAGGAGTAGGAGATTTAAAGTGGTGAGAAATTGAGAGGGGACTTTTAAAACCCTGCTTGAATTCTTTATCTGATTTTTTCCCCTTTCATATGTAACATCACAAATTGAACCCTAAACTCTCCAAGAAATTTCCAGTTCTTTTTCATATCAAACGTAAGTTCTCCTTAAAGGTTATCAAACTCCGTGCATCAATTAATTTTACTTTCATACCAAAGCCACTTAAAGTGTTCTCCAAATGTCCATCTATATGTATTGATAGCTCAGAAATATCTCTTAATAATCTTACCTACCACAAAACTGATAGCATATTTATTTCATTTAATCCACTGTGGAGGATTTTGCCAGTATCTCTTGAGATATTTTTACCAATTTTCTTGTTGAAGAACCACAGGCAGTAGAAGCTGCCCTTTCTTATTATCTATTTTATCCCATAAAATGTTTATTAAATCAAATTTACCAAAGTTTATTAATAAAAGTACTTTATAACAAGAGATTCATCATAAAAAATTAACCAACTTAAATTATGATGTTACTTTTACAATATGTATAGTTATGATAGGAGCATGGATTGAATATAAAATCCAGAATAAATTTTGTTTTTAATTCATGTGTTTGTGATACATAATAACTACATTTTATCTTTGGTAATGGGTACCTATTCATATCATGTCTTAAACATTTATATTTCCTATTTCCCTCCTAGAAAAACTTTCTTAAGAAAAACTTTAGCTCAGGTTACTATTCTTTTAGTTTATTTGAAGTTGAACTTTTAGAAGAAGAAACAAAATTTAACATCAAGTATGAGGCTTCCTCCTGTGTATTCCTTTAGTTTTTTAAAAATTTGTGTTAAGTACATGATCTATGGTAAGACCTGTTGTAGACACTGAACGAAATGCACAGGTTACCTGTTTTCATGGAGTTTAAAGTCTGCCAGTGGTGACAGGCAACAAATACCTTTTTTTTAAAAAAAAATTTTCCCAAGGGTGTCAGAAGAATGTTCCAATAATGCAGAAGAGAGAGTATCTACCAGGTTGATTTTTTTTTCAGGTAGGAATAGAAATCTAATTACCAAACTAATCTTGATTAATATTTCCTCATTAAACTATAATTATCAAAAGTCTAGTGAACAGGAGGAGTTTAGATTGTAGGAAAATTTGTTTAAAGCGATATCTAAAGTTCTATTTCTTCTCACACTAAATCTCACATTTGGGTACAAGTTTCAACATTGTTATTTTACAGTATTATGTACATTCTTTGATTTTACCCTTTTTCTTTAGCACATTATTTTATGTAAATTAGCAGATGCCAAAGTAACTTGCTCTAGAGACAGACAGATTTCTTGTGGGTTACCTAATAATGCCACCTTTTCTTTAATTTTACCACTTCTTGTTTCAACCCTTTCATTTTCCATTTTTCATATTTCAGAAGACCACAAAGTTCAAAATACAACAAAGATTCCCTTGTTTGAAAACACTTCTAGAAAGGCCATTTAAAACCTGATATTATTGAGTATACACTGTATAAAGAATATTCTGCACCAGAGAGGTATATAACATCTCTGAAATAGAGTTTTGGGCTAGAAAAACCATACCATATGTAAAAGTTTATCTCAGCATTGAGGAGTGTTGTAGAATTGTAACAGAATACAGGTTAAATGGGAAAATGATGAATGGTTTTATCTGAGATGACTATTAAAATAAATGAAACATAAATATGGGACTCAAGTTAAGAAGCTTAAAATGGTTGCCTTGACTCTCATTTTGTGTTCTTAGAGTGACCAACAATTAGTTTCACTGCCAGTATTTATACATAATATGAATATTAAAATACATAATATAAAAAATCTAGGGAAGAAATTGTAATACTGGACACTAGTTTTTTCTTTCTTTTTGCTTGTGGTTTTTGAACCTAAAACATATTATATTTAGCTGTTGCTGGTGGGGTAAACCCGCATGACCGGCCAGTGACCAGTCCTGGCAGTGGGACCTGAATGAGTGTCATAACTTCTTAAAGCTCACCGGGTGATTCTAATGTGCAGCTGGGTAGGAAGTACTCTTCTTTCTCTTTTCCTGCTTATGATCGATATTGCGATATGTACAGAGAAAGCTCTTTCAAGTTCTGTGGGTTTGACAGGATTTTTAAAAAAATTATTATTTTAAAGACAGTATTTTTTATAAAGGAGAAATAGCAAGGAGAGAAAAGGAGAAAAGAGAAAATTATTTCTGCTGTCCCCAAGTAAGAGCTACTAACTCTGCTCTTAGGACATATTCTAACTTAGTGTTTCTCAAGGTGTAGACTGGAAAAATTTCTGTCAAAATAACTCTGGTTAAGAACTTAATGCATTAAGCCCAGCTCTAGAGCTCCAGGATTGCTGTTTTAGTGAGAGTGCTATACAGGCAAAAATCCAAGCTTTTATTACACAACATGAAGGATCTCATATACCCAAAATTTGAGGATCATTGTTCCAAGTTAACTATCCCGGCCTCTAATTTATTTTTTCTTAAATTTATGATCACCTGAACTATTGTTTTGGAACAGATATTGCACTTGTTATTAAATTATCTCTCTATATAACATGCTATATGTCTGGCAAGTACTCAGAGAAACTGTTTTATAGACTATAGAAATCTTTTGGCTCTAAAACAAAGCTTAAAGAGAAGTATATTTTATAACTTATTTGGTGAGGCTAACTGGTTGAATCTGTCAAAAAGCAATAACGGAGTCAAGCTTTCCTTTAATTAGCAAAACTAATTTTATGTCTGAAGTCAGCCTTCAAAAGGTTTCTACTTTACTGTCATTTTCTTAGGAAAGATTTTGCCTGACATGTGGATTCATCAAGCCAGCTTGGATACATTTTTCCACTATCCAGTACCGCACTCATCATTCTTCATGTTTTCCTTATTTAATTGTTCAAATTTCCCACTAGACCAAAAGATACATGACAGAGAGATTCTCATTTGTCTTGCTCAACATTTTTTTTTAACACCTAGCAGGTTCCAAATACCAAGAGGTACAACTTGAATGAATTCGAATTCCTCCCTCCCCAAGGGGAAAAGAGTTGGAATATATTTAGAAATGAAGACACAAAATACAAATATTTTGCTTCATTCATGAACTTTTAAGCTTTTCTCCAGAGAAGCAGCCTCTGTCCTGGGGGCAGATACACATAACACTGTGCTGTTTCCTCACTTCTCCCGTACTGGCTCCGGACCAGAGGGTAGGCATGAGATACAGCAGGCAAGCAGAAGCTCTGTCATCGGAAACTATTTATATTAAGGACTGTAACAGTGCCAGGTGCCATACTTTCCTTCTGGTGGAGTATTGTGAGGTTTGTCAGAATAGGGTTCTGAATGCCATTTGTAGCCAGTGGTATGCAAATGGTACCAAGCATTTCTTGTACAGAAGAATTTGTCCTTTTTAGTCTTGCTGATTCTTGACTTTTTTCAGGTATAGTTGATGTTCAGCTGCCTGACTAGTACCAAATGCAGCATTACCAGTGTGTCTTGAAAGATCTTAGAAGTAACTGAAATGCGAGTGCTATATTATCAGTTTTTTTCCAGCACTTTGTATGAACTATATCCTAATATTTGTTTAATTTCATATTTAACTCTGTATATTTTACTTTTTGGTACTTCAGGTAGTCTATTTTTTTTCCTAAAATAAATCTTATTCCTTACATGTGTTTCATGGTAGTATGAAAGTAACAACTATTATATTTAGTATCTCTTTCCAGTACATTATTAGAGACAATAAATGAGATTGAACCTAACAACCACCTTATACCTGTGAGCTAGGAATGCTGTACTGACTCGGTTACTTACTGTGCTTTTTGAACCTTGGTTTGCAAATTATTAGCTAATAGTTCAGCTAGTATACATTCATTTTTAAATTAAAATACACAGGGTGACAAATTTTATGCTGATCACTATATTTATTTTTAGATCACTGAAATAATGTGGAAAAAATGCCTAAGTTTTTATCAACTATAAATTGCTAATTTTAAAAGAAGGACAAAAATGCCATCTTAAAAATAATATGACAAACCAAAATAGTAAAAAGTATAATTCGTAGTTTAAAAAATTATCTTGTTTCTGGAAAAAAGAAAGTAACATTTTAAATTCATTTATAAAAGTAGTTGTCTTTGCAATTAAGAATGTTGGCTCAGGTCTGAATGCTACAGCATGTGAAGTTATCACAAAATTATTTTACTATTGGTACTGATATTTTCCTAAATGCTTCCTTTAATTCTATTGCCAATTACTGCATGGTGAACATTTAAATCCCATACTTGAAGATATTATTCAACTATGACAACCTTCACTCATATCTTTTCTCAGTTGTTTCTAAGCAAAGTTATACATATTTAGTTCCTTAATGTTTGCTCATAACTGAATCTCACCAGCTGCTTAATTATTGTAGTGGTTCCTCCAATTTGTCTGCTGAGAAATGATAGGGGCAAGACTGCTGTATTGTATCTTGTCTTCTAAACTTTCAAAATGGAAAATTGTAGCACGAATGTACAGCTATATATATGTATATATACATATATATATATATATAAACACACACACAGTCACACAGTATATATATATATATATATATATAAACACACAGTATATATATACAGTGTGTGTGTGTGTGTGTGTGTGTGTGTGTGTGTGTGTGAAACATCTGTTGTTCAGAGCTGTTCTGAGTCTCTAGTTACCTCTCCACACAAAAAAGTTAAAATACCCAGCATGGTGAACCAGAATTAATAATACTGAGATGAAATTCTTAATTAAAAGACAATAAAAAATGAGCTACAAAAAGGAACACAAGAGAATTATTATTGAATATTTTTCAATTATTAACAGCAAGTGACAAAATTTCCATTTTTACCATGACTATTTGGTACCATGCAGTTCTCTTTTAGATTTCTATATTAAGCATTTACATTTCCATTTTAAATATCAAAATATGCACCTTGTATTTGAGCCTAATTTATTTTGAAAATATTGTACATTTACCCTATGCCTAACTTGAATTGAAATTTGTCTTTCTGTGTGTTGTTGCAAGTCTGTGAAAAATGTAAGAATAGAGGATAAGAAAAAAATTATAAAATTACATTTGGGACACTTCATAAATAGGACATGTATTGAGTTCTCTTATTTTAAAAATGGGCTGAGGCTATAGCTATGTGAGAAAGAACTTGCCTGCCATGTTAGAGGCTTGAGTTGAATCCAAAACAGTGAAAGAAAGAAACACACTGTATCAGAGGGTATTTATGAATTACAGATTCATAAAGAATAGAGTTTTGAGATGTTGTTGGTAAGATTTTTTTAATCAAGTAAGAATTCAAGCAGTTGAAAGAGAAATATACTATTGCATTAGCTAATTCAATCTATGACCAAATTTTCATCCATAAAATGGAGGTTACTCTTCAAAGTATGGACAGCAGACCTTGGTGTTCACCCATTGTGTACTGGTGTTATTTAGGACACTTACCACTGCAGACATGTGTATGTATACCTACATATGTATGAGTATATATGCAGATACATGTATATCAATGGCATTTAATGGCATTGCAACAGTAATCAAGTGGATAAACATATTTTTGTGGTGAGGATGATTGAGGAAGTGGTTATTGTTTAGTTCAGCTACTTTTATTTATGATAACATCTGAATGAAATCAAGCAGATATAATTCAAATTACAGTTCCACCACATATCAAGGGCATGATAATTCCAGGTCATATAACACCTAAGTTTTTGACTCCTAGGTTTTTAAAGCAGAAATAATAATACTTACTTCATAAATTTGTAGTGAAAAAGGTTGTTAATTTACAAAATGAATTTATAATAGTAACTGATACCATTATTATTTTTACTAATAGTAGAACAAATTGCAATGATGCTTGTAAAGATGATTAAACATACTCTATGTCAGAATACTGAGGAATTTCCCAAAGTGCAGAATAAAAGTCATCTTTTATATGTCTCTATAGATATGCTATAAATTTATTGCATCCCATAAGGCATCAGAAAATGTCACATTGCATTGTATTTATTATGAATCTTCTCCAGTGAGGAAGAAGGTCTATATCTAAGTAAAGTTAAATAGTAAACAAAGTAGGTGTAGAGAATTACATGGGGAAAAATAAACCACAAGCAAAAGGGGTACGGTATATGGGGTGCAAATGAAGAGTCCATATTCATGGTGGACAATTATTCCACAATATGACAATGTTGTCATTAAATAATCAACTACCTTTTCTTAAAGTACTATTGAGTGGCAGACTTAGAGTAATGTTAATTTAGTTATTCAGTGTGCTGCAAAGAGATGTTGGAGATTTAAAAGAAGCTATGAAAAGAAATGCCAGAGATGATGAGTGTGCAGAACAAAGCCTGCGCAAAAGTACTCAGCAAGAAAAATAAAAGACAGAAATGTGATGTCATCATCTGCAGAAGTATGATGCCCAGAAAGAAGTAAAAAGATGCTTTTCTTATCCATTGTCATTTAGTATCTCCTTTCCTGTTCAAATTTTGTGAGAATTACATCTCTTTGTTCACTGTGGTTCTTAAAGAGCATCACCTGTTCCTTAAAAATCTCTAAAAGGAAAGATTGTGCTGCTTTCTTCTCTATTTTTTCCCTAACAATCAGGTTGTAATGAGCTCAATTTTTTCAGCATGCAATTTTGGAGATTTCCTGATTCTGTGGATCCAAGGCAAACATGGGATCAAACCAAATGATTTCAATATCCTGAAGGAATCATTAACTAGGCATGGGATTTAGTTTTCCATATCTGTAAATTTAGGAAGAGAGTAGGAATGTTGGGGTAAAAAAGAACCGGTATGCCAGAAGCTCTTACACAGAGATTAGTATTTGAGCACCAGGGGAAGTTTGTTGTAATGGAGCTGACTCTGTGGAGCAGATCCACTAGCAGTGACTGAGGGCAGGATGCCCATTTCATCTGGGACTTACTGAGCGTCCTTTCTCTTCTCCTTCCATTTACCTGAGTTCTGTTTCTCCCAAGTTCCAGAGTTTTCTACTCTGAAGGGCATGTGATGGATTGGTGAGCCAGGAAAGAACAATGAACGCCTTAGTATCCCAATCTGTCATTCTACAGATGAAAAAACTAAGGATCAGGGAAGTAGAGGAGAGGAAGGGAAGAGATGGAGGGAAAGAGAAGGAGAGGACTTGGGCTGTCTGATACAGGAACTGACATCTCATAGTTTTGTGCTGCATTCAACATTTGTTCAATTCTTCTTTGTGAAATTAGTTTGGAGAGGTACAGTATTTGGGCAGAACACGATGGCCGAGTGAATACAGATGGACTTAGAAGAGAATGTTGATATGAGACCTTTATAGTTAACTTATTTAGGTAAAACAATAAATTAGAAATAGAGTTTAGACAAAATATCCTGACAACAGAATACTTGCCTAAATAAAGTTAGTTGTAGTATTCCTTGAAATTTTATATACCATCTATCAAAAGCACTACCCTGATTAAGGCCACTGAAACTCACAGGCTAAAATATTAACTTCCATATTTCAATAAAACATTGAGAAAGATAATGGTACATATTATATTTATATAAATAGATATGTCACAGGTCAATCATACATTTGTATTTGCATAACAATAATTCTTAAAAATAGCAAAAATTTATCATCTTTACCCTTATTCACTGTTCTGAATGATTTTGGAAATGATTATAGATTAGAAGAAGCTTCAAATTAATCCTTATCCTGGAAGTAGTCAATTAAACCATTTATCCAAATCCTCTCATTTTACAGGTGTTTCCAGAAAAGTAGTGCCCACATAGAGACTTCCTTCCAGAGTGGAGAATTAAATCAAGATATAAATATAGGTAGATATAGATATAGATACAGATACAGATATAGATGATATAGATATAGATATTGAGTATCCATTATGGACAAGAAAAACTGCAAAATTCTGAAAGAATAATTGGCAGTGGCACAGTTTCCTAGACTCTGCTTTTCAGGAGCTTATGATTTAGTGAGTAACAGAGATAAGACAAAGTCAACAAGATGCATTTTCAGTGAGTTCCATGGAGTTGCTGCATACACAGAGGCAAAGTGGTGGTGATGCATTGCTGTCATATTTTTGAAATTCTTAATCGTTTTTGAACAAAGTGTTTCTCACTTGCATTTGGTATCCCAGCAAATTGTGTCATCAGCCCTGAGTGCTCTATAAGTACTGCAAAAGAGTAAAAACACGCAACAATGAGAACTCTCCAAATGGAAATATGAACTGACTGTGGAGAGCCTGGAGCTGACTGTTAGAGAAGGCCTCTGCCGTGAAGCAGCGACAAACTCATGATGAAATAGTGAATAGGAATTAGTCATGTGGGAGACAGAATGGCAGAAAATCTTGCAGAGAGAGGTAACAGTTTATGCAAAGTCTCTAAGGTGCATATAACAATGGAGAAATAACAGTCATTAAGAGTGCTTGAATTTCAGAATAAAGATAAGAAGTAAGAATAGTCTCAGTTGCTCCATAGAAAAATCAAAGGAAGCGGTAGTGGAGTACTGCTTGCATTGCTATAAAGCAAGGGAAGATGACTTGAACAAAGAGTCTAAGAGACAGGGCTTAGAATTCAGACAATGTGCTGATTGATGAGATTTCTGATATAAAGGATAGGTAGTCTGGGATTAAAATGTATTTCTGGTTGGAATAATGCATGTGTGTTCTTAGTATTTGCTGAAACACAAGCTACAGGACAGGTAGCAGGCTTATTTAGAAAGGCTCGATTTCCAAGTTAGAAATGATGAATTAAAGTTATCTTATAT
Organism: Dasyprocta punctata; assembly: GCA_004363535.1. Classification (NCBI taxonomy): domain Eukaryota; kingdom Metazoa; phylum Chordata; class Mammalia; order Rodentia; family Dasyproctidae; genus Dasyprocta; species Dasyprocta punctata. The sequence continues at coordinate 61,418 of RJWM01002755.1, forward strand.
TATCCTTATGAAGAGGTCCAGGGCAGATGAATAAAGGATTCTGCAAAAAAACAGACCTCCAGGTTGAAAATAAAAGCCATACAAGTGGAGAAGTTTGTCCAATTTGCCTAAAAATAAAAATAAAGCTTTAAAAACAACCCAGAAAATGAAATATTTCAAAGAACAGAGTATTCAAGATTCAAGTGTGTCAAATACTAGGTATCTAAGTACACTGTGTTGTATCTAGAATCAGTACCAGGCAAGAAAAAAAGATAACTGATTCTTGCATTTATCTTCAGTGTATAAGATCTTCAGATTATTAATGTATACTAAACCTCCAAGAATCTGAAATGCCTTGTGCGCTCTCTCTCTCTCTCTCTCTCTGTCTCTGTATGTGTGTGTGTTGGCTGATTTTGTTGATTTTCTTTTTCCACTGACTTGAGCAAAAGAGGAATTCTGTTTTCACTTGGTCACTGGAAGAGTTCAGAGTAAAATCAGTTTAATATAGCACCATAAATTCTGGGAATAAATCAGAGGAAATCAAGAGGATATTTCAAGTTTCCTCCTTTACTAAATAGTCATTACAGCAGTGCATTTCCTACTAATATACGGGAGTCATTTTAACTGCCTGATACTTTTCAGTTGCCTTATGCTGTTAATATAAATGAACCAAGTTGAAAAATATTGGGGCACCTATTTGGAAAGTCAACAGCAGTTATTTAGTATCTAGTCCTTGACCTATATATCTCACCAACTTTTATTTAAGAAGTGAGTCCAAATCTAATTCTCCACTCTTAGAAATATCTTAACATCAAAATCTTTTTGGATTTCTCCCAAAAAACGTAAGTTATATTACATTCACTCTTATGTGTCCTTTGTTTCTCTATATGTTGCATGTGATCCGTGACGATACACTTCAAAGAAAAATTTATTACAATAGAGGGGAGACATCCTGCAAGAGGGAAAAAGAATCCACTGTCTCATTCTATAGAAGGGAAATCAGATGAATGCAAATGGACTCTATATTTATTCTTACTTGGTGACTAAAACTTGTCTATAGAAGTTAATTTTATATTAAAATTTGATGCTAATTCAGTTTCAGAGTTTGGTGTCTGAGTTAAAATTCTTCCAGTTTTAGGCTACAAAACAATTATGATATTTACAAGGATAACAGAAATATCCCTAGTTATTGATGCCAGCTACCCAAATCTATGCCACCATTATCTAGTATTCTAGTTTATTTGATGTTTGTTTATCCAATCAACTTCCATAAAAACCAGGTTTTAAATTTGAATACAAATTGATATTGAAAATACATTCTGGACTATTTGTACTTTCAGTTTTATGTGTGCATATGTGTCTGTGCATTCATAAGTTGAGAGTGTAAGCCCTCTTATGGATTTGACTGTTTTTCTTCTAAAAATACAGTTAACTGAAACATATGGAATGCTTATGCCTCAGCATGGACTAAAAGTTCAAATGGACATAATTATTTGGAATACTAAGAAACAGCATGCTTTTACCATCAGGAAAATTTAAGATAATAATTTCCATCTTCTTTATATTCTAAATATTTGAAAAATGAAGATAACTAAAAAAAATTTGAACTTCAAACTGTTACCTTCAAGCTATATATTGAAATTCATTGATGTACAATTTTTGTAAGGACATAAACAAAATGTATAAAATAGAAAGCATATAGTTAAATAATAATGGCAGAAATCCTTTCTCCCTATTACATTATTCTCCTTGCATTGTGAAATGCATAACTTTTAAAATTAACCAGTTAATGTTTTTATTATATTCACATTTTATATTCATTGTGGTTAACAGGAATCTTACAGAAGATTTACATTGTAACTAGTATTTTTATACTAGCGACAGTAATTATACCTTCACAATAAACTTCCATATGTGGTTTAAAAATAAGTCAAGTGAATCATATTTACTCTGTTGCCAAACTATTTATGAAGTAGAAAAATTGTTGCTTTACAGTTTAAACTTATACTAGATTAAATAGCTCTCATCAGAAAAGTGTTCTTAGTTATTACAAAAAACAACTTTTCCATTATTGTAGTCATTTCATTAAATTAAAAAAAGAGAAGTTATTATCTTATTTTAGATATGGATTTTAATTATATTCAGTAGTTTAACAACATTTTATGATCTTTTTCTCCAGATATTTACCCTTATACACATCTAATAAAGTAAATAACAATACATACTAAAGACAGTTGCATACCAAAGGATATATATCGAATATGATTTTATTGATGTGCATAGATTATTTTTACCCTTATCTACATGTCAGAATGGAATGTGTTTGTGCCTTGTGTGGTTGTACCATTAAATGAATACAGAATAATCTTTGAGGCAGACTGACCCAAAGTACAGTCTTGGGTATACCCTTTACCAATCACTTTATCTTAGATAAATGATCTACTGTTCTAAAATATTTTTATCCATAAAAATTATTTCCTTGGTTAGACTAGATTGTGAAGAATAGCACTAGTGCAGGTGAAATGCAAAAATGCCTAAAGTGCTGATTAATGGTTATATATATATATATATATATATATATATATATATATTCTAAAATCTGTGATTCTGCCAGGAATTTCCTTAAGGAAAACTTAACAAAAGACTAAGGCAGTATTTTAATTTATAGTATCCATGGTATATTTTTATTCTATCATTTTATTGTGAAAATTAATTGTGAAGAAAGAAAGGCATTAGAAATAATCAGAGGTGATATTGAAGTATGTATATACTAGATTACAGTTTTTAAGAAAGAGATTAATAATCATTTAGTATATTAGCATTTTATTGTTATCTATGTTTTTTAAGTAAAGAAAGAAACATTTGTTATATGGTCAAATTGCTTTACATCACTTCTCAATTGAAACACTTTTGATATGTACGCATAATAATTTTCTTGTGTTAAATGACTCTGTAAAGGTAAATATCTTAACACAATGGCTATGTATTAACACAAGCCAGAAAAATTTCTGGAATCAAATTGCATGTGTTGAAATTCTCACAGTGCTACCTACCAACCGTTGGACTCTTCATAAATTATGTATTTTTTCTGTGCTTCTGTTACATTAATTATGAAATGAGATATAGTCATTATTTTTATTTTGAATTTTAAATAACTTCTCACATCAAATTCATTACTTCAAATCTCTGTACCATTATTACTTCACATTTGCCTTTGAAAAAGTGACTTGACATCTATATTTTGGACTTTTGTAATCTATAAGATAGAAATAGCAATAGAACATATAAGGAGTAACTGAGAAATATGATGTACGGTTGAATTTCTTAAATTTATCACAGTAAATGACCTATTGGCATTAATGCCTCTCAAAATATTCAGTTAAAACATACTTATCCCATAGTCCTTGTCACTTTCCCAAGCATTTCGGACAGCCCTCTTTCATGGTTATCTGGGGAAACCTGCTGCCAGGTGTCATTCAATGAAAGAACAGGTGTATAAAAACATTGCAGAGTGTATTCGTCCACCTTATTTACTGGATCTTCCAAATGCAATGTCCACCTCTTCCCGAAAGGCAAAATGACCATAATAGTTTTACATTTTGAAATAGCTTAGGACTCGGAGGCAAGCATGACACTGCAATGAAAGATAGGAAAGAAGATTTCTTTTCTTTCTTTTTTCTTTTCTTTTCTTTTCTTTCTTCCTTTCTCTCTCTCTCTCTCTCTCTCTCTCTCTCTCTCTCTCTCTCTCTCTCTCTCTCTTTCTGTCTTTCTTTCTTTCTCTCTTTTTTTTTTGTTTCATCTTTTTGAGGCAGGGACTTTCTATGTAGTTCAGGCTGGCCTTGAGCTCTTTTTGTAGCCCAGGCTGGTCTCGAACTTGCAGGGATCCTCCTGCCTTAGCCTCCTGAGTGCTGGGATTGCAGGTGTGCACCACCATCCCTGGCCAAGAAAGAGGACGTCTATCCTCTGAAAGTGGAAAGAATGAAGGGATAAGTGCATTAGAAGCAGGAGAAACCATATTCTGGGGGATTACTGAAAACATGGCCTTTACTGTAATAATTTTTTGTATTTAAACATACTGAACTTTCAATCCCTCTTTATGCTTTATGCAGTTATGGTAATGATCGGATATTGTGTAGGGTCATGTAAAGTACCGAGACTGGTGTTAGGTGTTTTGTATTTGATAGCTACTAGTTATTATTATTATTTCTACTACAGTGCAAACATAAATTGTGTGTGTTACACACGTGGTTGAGAACACCTAGGAGTGTGTGTAATTGTGTGAATCTATATATATATAGCATTTTTCACAGAATTGAAATAAAATATTTGCTTCAGAAAGAAAAGTGACATGTTAAAATTTGGAATCACTAAGTTACATTTGTACCACAGTATTTTAATAGAGAATTTGCCCAAGCAGAGTACTCAGAAGACAAGTGGTTTTATTTAAAATGTCTAAATTCCTGAATCGTTTCCTGACCTCGCTTTACATCTCTAAAGCATCAGCTGTAAATATCCCAGTTCAGTTCTAAACTGGAGGTCTTACTATTGAAGTTTAATTCGTAGAATTGATCATTTCAAACTGTCTTCCAGTCTGGAGAACTTTCAAAATGCTTTACATGGAAAAAAGACATTTCTTGGTTTATATCTCAAGGGTAGAAATGAAATGATACTTTCAGGGACGAAATAGAAACAGAAGCATGCTATCTATCTGTTGACACTTTACTCTTTTATTTAAAAAAGTTTACTCAACTTTATGTGGTCAGTGGTCAACAACTGTGAAATATCAAGAAAAGGTAAAAGTGAAATATAATGTGGTACATTATTTTCAGCTGAAAGCTATAAGATGAAGGGGTGGGTATGTATAAAATTAAATGAGAATGCACTGGAATTTTCTTCTCATGAATTTAGGAATCATTCATTCATTTTTAAGATCAGGATGTTTCACTTACTAGCTGCGATGAAATTTAGTAGAGTACATGATTGTAATGCCCATTCCAAATTGAGCAGCTAGCCTATTGATTTTTATCTAGTTTTTAATTTGATGGGATGTATTAGCCATCTATGGCCTCTCTGACTAAGACTAAATAACAAAAAATTTAAGACTGTATATTGTTGGGGTTTTTTCCACTTTCTCGTAACATACTAGAATAAAATGAAAGTGAACATAGGAAAAGATACTTATTGCATTTAATCAAATGTGGAGTAGATTTTCATATTTTTAAAAGTGTGTTCTTAAATCTGTGTAACAAATTTCTGTATCATTATTTTGAAATATCAGTTAAAAGCTAAAAAACAGATGTATTGCATAACTGAGAAAAATAAATACCATTAACTCTCCTTCAAATAACAATTCAAAATCATAAACCTAATATGGATCTTGTTTTAATATCCTGGTAAGTCTTACTTGATTTTAGATTCATGTGAATTAATTTCATATTTATTTTTCCATATGGAAATATGCTGCTTACCTGAGAAAATGTTTGTGTAAATAGATCATGCCTGCTTCGGTGTTTACCAATGTTATTCTACCTGGAGTGTACTGCATGTTGTATTTTCTTACATGTGAATATAAACACTGAAAATGTATGATTCAAGAAAAACTGTATTTGTTTTCTGTCACAGGCTCAAACCAAGGTGTCAGTATAGGGATTTCATCTAGAGGCACCACTGAAGAACCTATTCCTTGTGCTTTCTGGCTCCAAGAGGCTGTCAACTTCCCTTAGTTTATGACCGCAGTACTCCAGTGTCTGATTCCCTGTCATCTTGCTTCTCCTCTGTTTGACTTTCTTCCACCCCTATTATAAGGATCCTTGTGATTATATTGGCCCATCCAGATAATCCAAGATAATCTCTCCATAATGACATCTTTAACTTAATTTCAGCTGCAAAATCCTTTTTTTCAATTAAGATAATATTCACAGGCTCCAGAGATTAAATGCGAGCATGTTTGGTGATTGACATTATGCAGCCTAGACAGTCAACCCTCTGCTCTCCCACAGTTTCCCTCTGTTCATATGCAAAGTACATTCAAGCCAAATCAACTTTTCAAAAAGATTCACCCTATTACAGTACTAACTCAGTTCCAATGTCTCACTTGAATGTTATCAAAGTAGTCCCAAATATGAACACCTAAATCATCTAACGCAGGTGCAGCCACCATTCGTACATGATGTTTGTTACGGCAGTTTTCTTCTGTATCTATAAACTAATGATGCTAAAAACAAATGGTTTGTATCCAAATTGCAACTTGGTGATAGGAATGACATGCGAATTATAGACTTCCCCACTTTAAAAAGGAGAAAGTGAAAGAATAAAATGGAGTTGTCAACCCCAGGAAAATGTCAAAATTCGACATGGCCAACTCCATTAAATTTTAAGAACTGGTAAGAATTCACTGTGGTTCTTGGCTCTCCATGTGGTCTGAAACTCTGCCATCAGTCATGGACTCCTTTTTAACTAAACACTAGGTATACTGCATTGAATTGAGTAGTTCTGCCTGCCCTTCTCCATTTTGCATACTTTGGGAGTCTGACAGCCTTTTATGTTTCCCTGTCTCTGTCCTTTTCCATTCAAGTTGCCAGTGTGGCTACTGATATAAACAGAATCCTGCAGAATCGTCTCTTCCACGTATAGCAGAAGACTGCTCCATTAGACAAAGAGTGTTCCTAAATAATCTAGTCTCACTTCCTGACTTCTACTAAGAAGGCTGAAAATTATATCAGTCACATACCTGATCTCTCCAGAGTCCTGTCTGTTTGCGATGACTCAGGCATTCCCTGAGAGAATGCATGTTTCCCTAGCATGTTGTTTGCTTCTTTCTGAGCCTTTCCAAACAGTGCCTTTACCATCTGTATTTCTATTAACAGTCTACTTTAGGAAATTAGTTTTTTTTTTAAATCATATTCCTTAAGCATTGTTCACCTTCTATCCAATACTGAATTCTAAAGCTATTTCCACATTTTTGGGTATTTGACATATCAGCACCATATTCCCAAGTCCTGAAATCTGTATTCCCTTTGCTGGAGATAAACTCAAGGTGTACTGGGGACAAGTTTCTTCTGGATGCTGCAGGGTAGAAATTTAACCTGTTATTTTCAACTTCTTTTGCCTGATAGTAACCTGGACCTGTACACATGCATAGTACAAAACCAGCAAAACCTTCCTATATTTATTAGAAATAATTTTAAGGAGGTAATATTCACCAATAACAGAATATGACCACAAAATAAATAGGGGAGCCTCTAGAAGTGTAGTTTATATTTATGTAAGTAATGCATTTTAAATAGATGATATTTCCATATGCAAAATCTTTCAAAAGATTTCATACTTAAAATAGTCTAACATTATTCAAGTTATAGATATATAACTCTTCCGTTATATTTTTCTTTGAATATATTTTCTAATCAAATAATGTATGTAAGACCATGCTTCTACTCCCAACCCCCAAGCAAGTTAGTTTGCTTTTACTTACCTATTTTTTTTTTAATATACCAAGAATCAAGCTAAGGACCTCATAATAGTTAGGCAGGCATTTTGCCACTGAGCTAAATTCCCAGCCCTTACTTACCATTTTAAAAGTGCATATATGCTTGAAAAGTTTCTAAATCATTGACTTTTCCATTGTTGATAATAATCCTGGTTATATGAAGATTGATACAAAGTTTTGCACTATTCATTGGAGGATTTTTTTGTAAAAGGGAATATCAATAGAGGTGAACCAAATTAGAATTACTGTATTCATATATTGTTTTGGTAGACTTCATTTAATTTTTTAGTGTCAGATCAATATTTAGTATTACCTGTCAGCTAAGTAATTGTAAGATCAATAGTTTATTGCTATCCTTGTAATACGTCTTTATGCTATCTACTTTTGAATTTACTGACATTTTCTCTCATTTTTCTAAAATCATTTTTGTACACAGACTAAGTGGTGCACTTAAGCAATGTTGCTGATAAACTTGGCCTAAGTAGGTTGCAGATACATTGATTTTCCTTTGGATTCCAGTCCCTTCTCTCCCGTCTGTAGTCCATCATGATCTCTACTTTCCTCTAATCTGAGGGAGCACCCAGTTTTCTCAAGGCACATCAGCCATACGCAATTTTTTTCCTTTTATGTAATTCTGCTTTTCTCTTCTATCCACATTTACTTCTATATTCTGTCTCTGAACTTGAAGAGAAATAGCCTGGTTATGGCAAGCTGGAATCTGAGAGGACAAAGACATTGATGTCAAAGAGAAATTGTTAAACCTCCTCACACCTGCGCTGTGTTGTCACCTTGCTGTATTGTACAGTTGAAAAGTGGAAATAGCTGAGTCTATTGGATCTTTTTTTTTTTCCTCCAAAATTCTATTGAATTGAGCAAGAATAGGAAATTTAAAAATAGGATTTGGGAGAACATTTAATTTAATTTCATGCTTTTATAGACAATAAATTCCAGGGGAATTCAGGGACTCAAGATAGTGTCCAGACTGGAATTTTTAGCTTAATGACATAATCAAAGATTCTTTCCATAACATCTTACATCCTTAGACAAATCAAGAGTAAAATAAATGTTATTCTGGCTATCTACCTTGCCATCTTGGAAGATTTCTTTCCTAAATCTTACCTTCAAGATGTTCAAATTATGAATAATAGCAAAATTTATTTAGTGACAAATTTCAATACTATACAATGAAACACACATAAAGTAAAAAGTAAAAGTTATTGCTTAATAATAAAATCATGATTACTAAAATTGGTATTTTTCTACATAATTGAAAAAGTCTAGAATTTAGTTATTATTGTATTAATCAGGTTCTAAAAAGTATATTGCTCTTTGTGGTCTTGATTTGCTTGTCTCTGGTAGCATTTTCTCAATGATCTATTGTCACTTTTTATGTCATTTTTTAAAGAAATGCCTATCGCCCCTTCAGTCCATTTTTAAGTTGGAATTTTTGGAGGTTTTATTTGGTTTTTTGTTATTGCTATTGAGTTCCTTCTGGATGTTAACCTCTTGTCATATTTATAGATTTTGGCAATAACGATAAACATAGAGGACATTACAGTAAGTAAAAAAGCCAGGTACAGAATGGCAAATATCTCATGATCTCACACATATGAAAGTAATTACCAGAAGAGAAAGTGTAGGTGGGCAGGATTAGAAGGCGAGTTTGTCAACAGTTACAAAGTCACAAGTCAATAGGAAGAGCGAGGTCTGTGCCAGCGGCAGAGCGGGATGGATATGAGTAATCATAATGCATTGCATATCTCAAAATAGCTAGAAGAGAGGATTTTGAATGTATTCACTGTAAAGAAATTATAAAATTTTAAGGTATGTATGAAATACCCTGATTCAGTCTTTACCCAGTTTGCATATTAATTAGAACACCACATTTTATCTCACAAATATGTATATATGCTATGTCATAACATGATTTAAAACTAAATTATTTAAACCAATAAGCTTTAGTACTTTACCTGATATTGGTAGATGAAAATTTTGTCAAAAACTCATGTAGAAAGTTTGCACATTTAAACTTTTTAAGATTGTGAAATTTTTTTATCTTGTCTCTAATAAGTTCTGGGGCTCATTCTTTGCAAATACAGCTTGACAGTTTATCTATCATCCTTAGATGGCAAACTTTCATTTCTGTCCCCTCTGTTTTGGGGAATGTGCCTCATTTTTCCAGATTGTCATGCAGTCCTAAGATGGAAATGCTTTTGCTGCAGTTGTACTCGTCCTGTCTTTCCATCTTGAGTTACAGTAGAGAAATATATACTCTATGATGAGTAATTTTACAACCCATTGCTTTTTCTGTTCTCAGGGGATTAGTACTCTTCCACATCCATGTTATTTTTTGGAATTTCTATATCTATGTCAAGGCAAATGTTTTCCACTATCTTTCTCACATAATAGAGTTACCTCCATTTAAAATGTAATAAGGGAAATAAAGGCAATAAGTTCTTTCTTGCCTTCACAAGTTCTTCAACTAATCCTTATTTTTCTTTGTGTTTCATCATTAAACCTCAAGTGTTTGCTAGAACACTATCACTACTGATTCTTATTCACATTGCCAAAGTTTAAAATATTATGAAATATTTCAAATACACTAGAAAACACAGAGACTAATGCAATCCATAGCCATGCACCCACCCATCCATCTCAGATTTATTTACTGATGATTTATTTACTTTGAATGTGTTTCAAAGAAATATTATACATTCGGTTGAAGCATACATCATTTAAGTTCACTTTTTTATTCCAGAGGTTGATTGTTGTCCTAAGATCGGCATGTATCATTTATGCCATCATAAACTTATACCTTATATTTGCCCCATCCATAAAACTGATAGTATTTATACCTTTTATTGCTACATAAATTACATAAAGTGATTAGTGTACTTATAGAGTTATTTTAAATTTTTTTCAATTTTCTTTTACTTTTTATTTGCATGATATGTTTAATACATATTCTAAATAGTAATTTTTGGGAATTGGCACATGTATGTATTGTTTCTTTTTCTACATTATTTCCCATTCTGCTCCCCCATTTTGTCTCCCACAATGCTCAGAACCAGTTCCCATCTCCACAAATTCTATGCTAATACTCTATATGTAGTTCTCTTATGTTACCAACTATACCAGGTTCTACCTACAGGTGAATATATCAAAATTTATTTACCCATCCTCCTGTCACTGGACATTTGAATTGTCCAGCTTTCACTCTTATAAATAATTCTATAATGCTTGTTTACCTACATTTCTTTTCTCACATTAAAGTAAAGATATGATGGCGGCCTAAGTGTACATTAGCCTCAGTTACACTAGGTAGTGTCACACAGGTTTTCAAAGAGGCAGAACCAGTATACACGTTCATCACCAGTACACAAATAGTCTTAGGTCACATTTTCCTGAGCAGTAGCTGGACATCTTTTCATATTTTTGACATTAAGATTTCCACTTTGTGAATTGCCATTTAATATTTTCCCACTTTTCTATTGAGTGATTTTTTCTTTTACTTTTTACATATCCATACAAATACATACATATACATACTTATATATAGTGAATAGCAATTTTAGTTAAAGTGGAGCCCATTCACTCTATAGTCACTTTAATTTGATATCTGTTTTCACCAACTTTCACTGAAATGAATGCCAAATCCATTCCTGTAAGTTCATCATTGATTTTCATATTGTTAAATTTGATGAATGCTTTTCAGATCCTTGCTAAGTGATTTGTTGGCAGCATTAAAGATAGGTGAATAATTTCATTCATTTATCTTGGAAAATATTATTGACTTTCAGCTCTTTGTCAGCCATACTATTTGTTCTTGAATTTTGTGACAACTGTCATAAATTGCTTTTTACCTTATTTAGTGCCTGCTACTTGCCAGACTCTTGTAAGTTTTTCTGGTTCTATTTCATCTCAAAATGTTCGAATTCAGGCTGGGCATGGCAGTGCATGCCTATAATTCCACTTGCCCAGGAAGGTGAATCAGGAAGCTCAAAAATTTGAAGCTAGGCTAGGCAGCTTAGTAAGATAGTGTCTCAATTTTTTTGTAATGTAAAACAAAGCTTTGTATGTAGTTCATCAGTCAATGAGTTCAAACTCCACCCCTGAAAAAAAGAGGAAGAAAAAGAAGAAGGTAGGAAGAAAAAAGAAGTTATAAAAAAAAAGAAAGCTTAAATTTATTTTGGTTGTTTCCTTAGTGACTGTATTCGGTGACGTGTATATACAATTGTTACTATGCTAACTTTTCTCTCATTGCGGAGACAGAGTACCTGATGCCCAAAATTAGAGAAGGGAAGGTTTATTTCTTACAGTTCTTGAGGTTTCAGTCCATACTCAGTTGGCTTCAAGGCAGGGTGGCATAACTGAGGGCCAGCCATTCATGGTGGTGGCAAACAGCAAAGTGCGAACAGGGCAAGACAGGGAGAGACACCTCTTCTGCCCCACTTACCCTGTATGCTGGCTCCGCCCCCCTGGATGAGTGCAACACTCACATCGCCAATCCCAGCGCTAGACAACAAACCAATCACGGGCGCTAGTTTCAGAAAGTCAATGATTGCGTGAGACTTTAAGGGGGTGGGGGGATCAACACAAACCATAACACTAAAATAACTATTCTCAGATATTTATTTCTGAAACCACTCCACCAATATTCTACATAATGAGTTTATTTGATTTCTGCCAAACCTTCCAAATTAAGTTTGAGATCTAAGTCTGAAATTTCAATCATCCTTTTTGCTGGATTCTATGATGACCATAAGTGACATCCTCTTTTATTTAGTTGGAAATACTAGAAAATTAGGAATTACCTCTAGCATTTGTTTGTCTCTGTAATTACTAGTTCCCAAATATACTCCCTATTTAGATTCCTCTTATTCATATGTATCATTTCATCTCTTCAAATAACAACTAGCCAAGCTATTGCTGAAACTAAATCATTGTCTTTTACTTTCATTTTGCTTATGTCTCAACACTTAAAAATATCTATAAAAACAATAGCAATGCTTTCTTGTAAAAAATGTTTCAAAGCATTGTGATAGTCTTTAAGGTAAGATGTTAAATCCTCTATGATAAAATTTGCACAATGGTGTTTAGCATATTTCCTGATAGTGTACATTCTCAGTTTTCTCTCCTCTGGTGGCTCTATCTATACTGTTTCTCCCATTTTTTGGAAGTTCCAAACTTTTTCATGGTTGATTTTTTGAATCCCCCAATTATTTCAGTATGAGGAAATCCCCTTTTGCCTTTTCAATATGTTTTCATTCTGATTCCAGGTGATATATCATTTTCATTAGAAATCTTCCTTGCCTCTCCAGGCATTGCTAAGTGTTCCAGTGTTCATTTGCATTGTATTATTTAGTTCACCTTTACACTAGTTAATAAAGTTTTACTTACATATTTTTGTAGTTATTTTAAATTAATTAATGTCTGCTTGATCCCACAGACCATGGTTATATATAGACAAGGCTCTCATTTATGGTATTTTTGCCTTACCAGAATCTACACTTCGGCATGGATCATATCTGGCACTTAATTAATATGTGCTCAATAAATTGCTGAATCTATTGCAAATTCTACCTCCAGAGGGCTTTTAATCCCATTGGTGCAAATTTAAAGAGAAACACAAAATTAAAAAACTGAAATGCAAGCCATTAAGAACACTCTGAGGGAAGGTTTCATAACCTCACTAGCCATCCATTTCTTCATTATTAAATGGAGGGTTTAACCCAGATCGAGTCAAAGATCATTTGTACCTCTAAAATTAAATACTTCTAAGTACTGGCTCAGGAAGAAAATGAAATCATTGTGCTCCCAAGTAGTCGAGAAAACTTTCATAAAGTTTTGATGATATATGCTACAATTAGTAGAAAGAAATAGAAACCCATATTAGCAATGTGAATTAGTAAGATTTGGGGTTTTAGTGAGAGAGTCAAATTACAAGCCATTCTCTAAGATCTCTAAAAAACAGGACAAATCTGGAATTGACTGGAGAATAGCCACAAGACCTTTTGGGATTTCAAACAGTGATGCACCTTATTTTTAAAATGAAATTCTTTTTAAATGCATAAATATGCATTTATTTTCAGATATATGATGGGCACTATTAATCACAGGGATAAAGTCATGAATGGATTATGAACCCTTTCTCCATATACTGCAAATGTAGTATAGAAATTACACAACATTTGAAAACAGGTAATTAATATATCACAAACAAATGCAAAAAGCATACCTATTAAGTAAAAGACACATATTTTACTATAAAAGGCAGTGTTATATGTTAGAATGATGATGTTTTATATATGCCTTTTTTGTTTTGTTTTGTTTTTGCCTTTTTTAAGAAAGGGTCCCATTCTATAGTTCAGACTGGCCTGGAATTCACTCTGTAGCCTATGCTGGCCTGAAACTGACAGCAATTGTTCTGCCTCAGCCTCCTGAGTGCTGGGATTAAGGTGTGTGTAACACCATTCAGTTTATAAATATCCTTTGAAGAAAGGTAACACTTCAAAGAATCTAGTCATTTTTGGAGAGATGGACATTAATTACAGAACCTTTACAACCTGGTTAAATGTATTTATTTATGTCACCTCTCCACACCTCAGGTGTTTTATGTTTTAAAAACAAAATAAATGGTCAACGTAAGAACTATACTGTTTCTATAATATAACATAAAATTATAAATGTTGGAAACAAATTAATATATAATTGAAATTAAGTATATGATTGACATGACTGAGAAAATAAATTACACAAAATTTTAGCCAAATATGCAAGGACAAATGCTTCTTCATTTTGAAAAAAAAAAAATCAGATTCCTAACTTCTAAAACAACTATATACATCATATAAATTTAAAATAATTAAAAGTTTATGTATTAACTCATGTAAACCATATAAGAAATAGTCTAAAATGAGTCCCATTTTTTCTTCTTAGGAGCATTTTATTTTTTTATCTCACAGCTTTTTTTGCGAAACTCACAAATTAATGAGTTTTGTCAAGTTATTTTGATGCAAAAGTGTTTTCATAAGCTTGGTGTGGTGACACATGCCTCTAATTCACAAATTTTGGGGTGCTGAGGTAGGAGTTCAGGCCCTACCTGGACAGCTTAGTGACTTATCAAGACCCTATTTCTAAATAAAAAAACAAAAGTAAAAAAGGGGTAGCTGTAGCTCAGTGTGAAGACACTGGTTTTAAGTTAACTAATTAGCAAGACCCTGTTTAAAAATAAATAAAGACTGGGAATGCAACTTGGTAAAAATTCTCTGGGCTCAATGCCTCTTCCTCCTCCAAGAAAGCTTCCAAAGATTTTCAAATTCATGTGCATAATTTACCTCCTTGCAATGGAATAATTTTATGATATTTTTGCTTATCTCCTTTCATTTTTTATTAATTCTTGTTTGTTTGAATAATTGTGATGTTCATTTTGGAGACCTGGCACATGAGGTTAACATATCTTAGTCATCTGTCTTAGTTACCTTTTACTCACTGTTGAGACAGAATACCTGTTGCCCAAAGTTAAGAGAAGGAAAGGTTTGTTTCTTACAGTATTGGAGGTTTCAGTGTATACTCAGCTGGCTGCAAGGTAGGGTGGCATGGCTGCGAGGCAGCGGTTCATTGCCGCGGCAAACAGCAAGGCTCAAACCGGCAAGAGAGAGAAGACACGCCTTCTTCCCGCCCTTACACTGTATGTCAGCTCCACCCGCGAGCGGTGAAAAATTGACGTTAATTTCTTTGACTATGGTAATAATTTCATTATAGATGTATGATAAACAACCTATTACATGGTTTAAAATACATTAAAATATATTAAAAATGTATTAAAATAGTAAAATCAACACAGCAAGCCCACCAGATCACAGTGTTCACAATTAAAACAAGCGTATTAGAAAATATTCAAAGTCGTGAGGAAACTGAAAATGTAAATCAAAACAAGAAAGATACCCCTGACAGAAACAAGGTGATAGTAGCTTCCAGTGTTACTGAGGGCTGTAACATACATTATTGGTGTGTTTGTGCATTGTTCTGCTCTTCAGAGAGCAATTTCTAAGTACCAATCAAAGTAAGTTGGCTTCTAGGGATCAACTCATTACCAGGTAATGCTTAAAGATTTTAGTTTCAGAAAAATATCTGCAAAACCATTGCTACATGTGCACCCTTGTGGGAAGCCCTCACATTTATTACCCCCAAATTACTCATTTAAAAACAAGACCATAATAGCAAAATTACTGCACAAGGTTGTTCTTAAGTGAAATCATGAATATAAAGCAATTATTACATTTAGAAGTTGATAAATGTTAAATATTGTGATGATTATTAATTATACTACAGACATGTCTCAAATGTGAAGAAAAATCTAAGAGAATATTCATTATACTATAACATAATCATTTCTATTAATAGCATTTAATGTGGTCTAAGAATTACTGCAATTATCTTTGTAAAATTACTGTGAACAAATTTATCCCCAGAAGATAGGATAGGAGGAAATGCTTCCCTTATGAGAGTAAACTAATGTATACAATGGGTGTAGACTCAGAAAATTACTATTATTCAATGCATGAGTCTTCAAGTGGTTATTAAGAAGGTACTTTTAATTCTTTAAAAGAAGGCCATAAACACTAGAAGTCAAAACAAATTTTTAAAGAAAAACTCTTCTTTCCACATGAAAGTAGTGTTGCTTTGGCATTTTTAAAAATAGTTTATTTTATTTCAAAAAATAATCTTGACATTTCCCATATTTGTGAATAAGATTATGGAACATGACTGAGCAGTACTGTGCTGTGAAATCTCAGAGGGATTGTTAACAACAGAGAAGACAAAATTTAAACATATGAGACATAGTTTGGATTCCTGTCAAAGCTAACATGGAGATCTGACATTGAATTATGTAAAATTTCCACCACTGAATATATTGTACTTAATTTTTATCAGATCACTAGGGGAATGTATTAAAGTTGTGATTCCTCAATTTGACAGTCTCATAACCCTGTATTGGAGAAGTTAGGCACAAAGTTTCAATGAACAATATGCTGTTTAACAGAAGGAATTGTAAATCGCATGAAGTTTAAATGTCAATTGTACAGGAATATATATTGATATGAAAAACTATTATTAAACACAGAAAACATGATCACAAATTGTCATACAAATGATAAAAGTCTCACATCGTTTTATCAGTTTAACATTCTTTTTAGTGTTTAGACTAATGTATGCCAGTTTGGGCAGTGTATTTTGAAAGAAACTTTGAGTAGCCCAATATCAGTTACTGAAATTGAAAATGAAATTAAAATTTATCAACAAAAGTCTAGATCCTGATTGATTTATGACTGTATTCTACAAGAAATTTACAGAAGATTTAATGCTAATACTCCTCAAACACTTTAATGAAATTGAAAGGGGAGCAATTTTCCCTAACTCGTTCCTGGAGGCAAGTATTACTCATAGCAAAACCAGAGAAAGACCCAACCAAAAAGGAGAACTATAGGCTGAAGAACAGAGATGAAAAATTTCTCAGTAAATGCTATCAGACAGAATGCAGCAAATCATCAAGGAGATTATACACCATGACAAAGTATGATTCATTATATATATGATGGTTCAACAGATGCAAATCAGTAAATGCAATACACTACATCAAAAGAGCCAAAAACAAAAATCACATGATCATCTCAATAGATGCAGAAAAAGCTTTTGGTAAAGTCCAACACTCATTCATGATAAAAACTATGGAAAATTGGGATAAATGATCTCTACCTCAATCTGATAAAAGCAATCTGTGAAAACCCAAGAGCCAACATCGTACTAAATGGATGAAAACTGAAACCTTTCACTCTGAAATCAGGAACAAGACAAGGATATTTGCTATCACCACTCTTATTCAGTATAGATCTATAGATTAGGCAAACCAGTTATACAAGAGTGAAGAATAAAAGGAATAAGTTTAGGACAGGAAGAAGTCATCATTTGCAGATGACATGATCACAGAAAACATGATCACAAATTGTGATGCAAATGATAAAGTAGTTTCACATTGTTTTACCAGTTTACCATTCTTTGCCATTTTGGACAGCAAATGCAAATTTCAACAACATCGAGATTCAATCTTACTCTAGAAAGAATGGCTGTTATCAAGAAATCAACCAATAACAAATGTTGGTGGAGTGTGGGGAAAAAGGAAATCTTCTCCACTGTTGGTGGGGGTGTAGACTGGTACAACCACTGTGGAAGTCAGTGTGGAGATTCCTCAAAAAACTAAGATTGGTGGTCCCATTCAAACCAGCTATTACCCTTCTGTGTATTTTCCCAGAAGAATAGAAAACATAGTGCTACAGTGATATATGTGCACCCATATTTATAGTAGCACAATTCATAATACGCAAATCTTGGAAACAACCCAAATGCCCATCAACTGTGAAATGGATAAAAAAGATGTATTTTTATACAATAGAGTATTACTCAGTTACAAAAAAGGATAAATTTGAGGCTTTTATAGGTAAATGGATGCAACTTGAGATCATACTCTTAAGTGAAATAAATCAGTCTCACATGTGTAAATATTGTATTGTCTCCCTAGTGTAAAAAAAATAAAACCTAAAAGAGTAAATACGATCCAAAATGTACACAATACATATTCTGAAAATGAAAGGGAAAGGAGATACTCAAAAGGAAAGAACAATTGGAATAGAGGAAAAGAGGAAACAAAGAAAGGAAAAGGTTATATCTATGTAAGTATATATATATATATATATATATATATATATATGTGCATGTGGATATATGTGTATATATGTATGCAAAATAGATAACTTTACATCTATTTAGTTTATCAGAAAGAACAGTTTGTGTTTTCATTGTTTGATCATTTTTTTCATTCCTATGTCTTATAATCTGAACAATTACTTTTAAGATAACAATATGCAATATGTTAACTAGCGTTAATTTCCTATTTTTTTAAATTCTGTATAGTTTTTATCCCTTTTTGTTTTGTTTTTTAAAAATAAAAAAATAAAAAGGAAACATTGAATCACTGTAATCCACATAGCATGTGAAAATGCATTTACAGTTTAAAAAATTTAAGTAACAAGGTTTTCCTAATGCAAGAGAACTGAGAGGAGAGGGGAGAGGTCTATTGAAATATCAGGTGTTTATTGTTGGTTTTTTAATAGGGAACAAAACTGTGAAGGTGTTAAGATTTCCAGATCAAACTTATTCTAGCACTCATCCATGTTTTAAGAGTATTTAATTTACAGCGATGCGTAAAATTGTGTTTAGGGAAGGCTAAAACCAGTGATACCTACACACACACAAAAAAAAAACTTTTATAGTACCTGAAAAACGAGGTCTTCTGGGTAGACTGACACATTGACCCTGCTTGGCCCCAGGGAAAACAGGCAGTTCAAAGGTCAGAATCATTCATAATGAACACATATTCACTCACTGTTTTGTCTCTAACTACGTGACTTCGAATTTCTCACTTCCCATTATGTATGACTGATTTATTTATATTTTGATTCTTTTCAAAAACATTACTGAACCTCAGGGACAAAAAGATCTTTGTGATTCAGTTTCCTGTCATATGTCACTTATCTTGTGCCTTGGTTTTAATGTATTTCCCCCTAGTTATTTCATTGGTCAGGCATCTTTATAGAAAACTTTACTGACTTCTTAGATTCAGAAAAATGCAGAATGCTATGCTTGATTTGGGGTCCTTTTAAAAAGTACATTATATAAGTCTAGGCATAGCAAAGTTTTCATGAGACCCATGTATTATTTTAGTCTTCTAATCATAAAGGATTTAT
The DNA here is from genome assembly GCA_004363535.1 of Dasyprocta punctata. Lineage (NCBI taxonomy): Eukaryota > Metazoa > Chordata > Mammalia > Rodentia > Dasyproctidae > Dasyprocta > Dasyprocta punctata. The sequence continues at coordinate 80,687 of RJWM01002755.1, forward strand.
TCTGTTTGGTTTCACAATCTATTTTTTAGGAGAGTTCAGAGAACATTAAATGATACTGCAGTGCAAACCAGATTTGAACACACTGCACCTCCGTTAATCTCAGGATAACTTATAGGTTTTGTGGCCATTTTGTGCTACCCCAACAAGCCCTTGGTATACTCATGCTCTCTGACCATAATAGCAATGTCACTAGATGGTTACTGTGATGAGAAGGGGAACTCAAGGAAATTTTAGTCATATTTTTATTAGGTATTCTTAATTAGTTGTGTATAATTGATCCTACTTGAGTCCCTGAAATACTTGAATCCTTGAAAATGGATAGTGAATATATTTCTGATATTTTATGAAAGCCTTATGTAAGCTTGCAGATAAAGTTAAACCTTAGTTTGCTATATTTTTCAACTGATACTTTTCTTTTTTAGCACCTAATCACCACTAGATTTCATTATTTGTTTACATGAACATGTTTTTAAGATCCATCCTCATGCATAGAATGAGTATTCTATGTTGTGCAGATATTCTATTGGTTTGGTTTAATGCTCTAATTCCATGATATATTCTAGTTCTTATGATAAGCGATAGAAATATAAATATTCAATGAGTATTTGCCAAATGAGTAAATAGAATGTTGCTTATGAAAATAATGTTGGATCACCTAAAAATGTATGGATATGTTTGCTGATAGCCTTCACTTATGCGCCCTAACCGATGCCAGGATCTACGATACTTGTTAAGAACACAGTGTTAAATGAACCTTTGCTTTTGCACACTCTAAGTGCTGGTGTCATGTCAGATACAGTATTCAAAAGAATCTCAGAAGAATGTGATGGTGTGGTGATGTTCATTTACTTTTAAATTATTTAGCATACCAAAATGCCTTGTCGCTCTTTCTCCTGTCCTCCAAGTTCATCCCATTGTGCCCATTCCAATCTCTGCTCAGGGTCAAGTAAATTCCCCAAATCACTCCTCATGTGAGGTCTGAACTCCACTTCAGAGCTCCTCTGGGAGATCAGGATGGTACCATGATCTGTGGTCTTTGCCTAAGACCCATCCTTGTTTGGCACTTTCCCCCTCCCTACACTTCGCCTTCACTAGTAACTCAATGCAGAGCTTCGTCAGCAAAACACTTGCACATGTGTCCTCATCCCGTAATGTGCTTTGAGAGAAACTGACCCTAAGCTTTTTTTGTCCTGCTTTAATCTTTTGGTGATTATCTTATATTCACTTGGTCTGAAATCAGCAAATGAATAAAATCATTACGTCTGAAGGATTATTTTAAGAACTAAATTCACCTTCTAAATATTTAACCCAATGATTGTTTCTTGGTTTCCCTAAAACCCAACTATTTCTAGAACAACTAGTCTTTGCAGAATTAGATTAGTTTATCACAATTCTTCTGAAATGAAAAGGTCTTACGCTTTTACAGAGAATAAATGCTGCCCTAACCATCCCACATGTAACTGTAACATTACTTATCAATTTGAATCTAATTGAGATATCTTTTAAGAGTATTTTTTAACAATTTTTAACAGTAATAATGTTCCAAAAGTATGAAAGTGTAAAACTCCAGACATCTCCCCACCACAGTTGTAAGTGGAATCTGACAAGTTTGCCGATCTGTGACAGAAAAAAATCTTTCAGGATTTAGCTGAGACATTTCACTTATTTTCAATTGGAAGCTAAGGACAAAAAGTTCCAAAGAAATTCCATTTTTATTCTACTCCCTGGGCAAGCTGTACTTTTAATTAGAAAATTATTATTATTTAGGGATGTCTGCAGTAGTTTCTGATTTTATCAGATGAATTTGCTCTTCATCCAATCATACTGTTGGGCTAAATAATAATATAGCTAATCTGCTTGCAGCTGTCCCCTCCAGTGATCCCCATGTCTTGGGCCTTGGTCAATGAAAATGATCATGTTTTGATATGAAATTTTAGGAAATTCTACTTTCAACCCACATATCTATTTTTCTATGTTACAAAAGACATTTTAGATGTTAAGTCAAGTGTTCAATTTTTCATATACAATTAATAAGCTACAGAAAAAATCCATTTTTTAACTCAGCAAATATAAAAGTACATGGAATATAATATAGAAGCAGCAAATTTGAAACAAGTTTCCTCTTTCCTTAGGGAATTAAATCTCAAATGTTACTGAAGAACTCAGTGAGACTGGCATACTAAAATTTGGGTAGTTTCAATTAAATGTCGTAAGTCTTACTGAGGAAGCAGGGATATAATGAGTGAAAGACCAGATAGCTGGCAGAACATCCTTGCCTGGGGGAAGGCTTCCCAGAGGAAAGTCTTGTCTGGGATTCACAGGGTTCACTCGGGCTGCCATTGCAAGCACTGTAGTCCAAGTGGCTTAAACAACAGAAATTTATTTTGTAGTGTTTCTGGAAGCAGGTAAGCCAAGCAGTTGGTAGAACTGGTTTCTTCAGAGGACTTTCTGTTTGGTGGCCATCTTCTGATCTTTGTATAATCATGATCTTTCCTCAGTGCGTGTGTGTTCTAACTGCTTCTTCTTATGAAGATTAGTCAAATTGTCTGAGAGCTCATGCTAGTGAAATATTTAACCTTAATTATGCAGTCATAGTCAGAGATACTGGGGGCTAATATTTCAATATAGGAAAATCAAGGCAATGCATATTAACCTCTAAAAGGCATGATGCTCATATGAAATTGTAAGTTAGAAAATGAGTCACAAACTACATAATAATAACATAGTTAGGACTAGTTCCACTGCAGGGATGGCACTACAGGGATGTGTGCATTTACAGAGGATGAAACGCTAAAGACTGATAGAGCCTACAAATTCAGCTAAGTGATTTTTTTCCACAAATAGCATCAGCCTATGAGTCTGATCACTTACTGGAAATGGTTACCAGTTCAACCACATTGGTATTAAGTACCATACCATAACTCTTGATTATGTATTGTTATATAAATTATGCATTAATTTCTTTTTGATCATGGGGCTAATCGAAGGTTAAAATGTGTTCGATCATTCATTCTTTCATTCATCCAGTCGTCATTCAAAATGTACTTACTAGGTACCTTCCATGTGCAGATACTGGGTGCCAGTGATAAGAAGTGAAAAGATAGGTCCCCCCCGCTCCTCACAGAGCTTAGGTTCTAGAGCAAAATGCTAATATTCAATAGCTAATTCACTGACATGTGATATGTATCAAGAGGAAGAAGAGAGTTTTACTGTATGGAAATATAAGGTCCAGGTAGAAGAAATACAACTGATATTTAAACACATATTTACTGGGCCTATCCTGCTCACATGTTAATACAGTGATTCCTCAGTTCGCACAGTGATGTTTTTCCCATATGAAGTGTTTTCCTTCTGGAGGCCCAGGATCATTTTACAGACTCTGTTACAGGAAAAAGCTTGTTTTTAATAACTGTGTATTTAATTTACCTTTTGTCTTGGTCAAGTGATACTGTTCTCTCTTTGAAAAGTTCAGTTTTTATTATCATTTTCTTTTTAAATGAACATATTTAAGCAAATGTAGTGATCCAATTTGAAGGAATACGCCAAGTAAATAACAGTACAAGAATACAATGAGTATGGAAGAAATCCTAACTGAAATTTGATAATTTTTCTCATCTTGCCAGTTTTGCACATACTGTGTTTTTCTTATTCCGAGTTTTACTTGCTTCTGATTCCTAAAATTAGACCTGTAATATTGACCAAGTAAGCATTTGGTAGGTGCAGTACGGTAGTTCATTAAGATGTAAATTGAGTTAAGGGTTTCAGAAACATGTGAGAGAATATGTAAATAATGAAGAACAATTAGAAGCTGTGTCTTTCCCTCAGGAATTTCAGTTCTCTAACAGTTTGAGCCTTATCCATACTAATGAATCTAGCTAGGAAACACTCCGGGTAAGAAATCTAGAAATAAAACAAATGAGCTGAGGACAGCAGTGTAAGATTTCAAATGACATCAAATAATAAGAAAACTACCTGGAAACACTACTATATTTAATGAAGGAGACTGTGTGAGGGCTAATGGTTTCAGTGTTTACCACTAAATGTGTCATATGGTTCATTAACATGTTCTTCCTAAAGTTTGTCTTTCTAGACATGTGTACATCATGGATAGGTCAATTCAAGAAACAGAAACCTATTTGTGTAGTCGAATAATGAAGAACAATAGAGTTATTCCCATTGGTGTCAGGAAAATACATCCTAAACAGCGATATTGGGTTGCTTTCATATCGGTGCCAGTTGATTGGTCTCAGTTTGGAGTAGAAATGTCATGGTGGAAGGAAATGAACATATATTGACAGACTAAAAGAAAAAGACACATGGAGTAGTCATTATGCAAAGTCAACTCAAAAGGAGGGAGAAGCCAGGCAAACTATAGACAAACTTTACCATCAGATAAACCTAAAGGCTTTAAATGTGTCTGCTTGTTGTGATGTAACAAAACCCCATGTTTCTCTTCACTCTGGTCTTGCTCACATCATGCTAGAGTAAGTTAACATTGCTAACTACAAGGACTTGTTCACAATGTCAGCATTTAGGGAAGACATCATCAAAGAATGCCTTCTCTTTTATGAAACACACTACTTTCCACTTATCCACGGCATTTATATTCCAAAACCTCAGTGTACTCCTCCATCTGAAGTTAGTAACTCAGCCTACATATGCTATTTTTTCCTATGAATACATACTTACAATAAACTTTATAAGTTAGGTGTAGTAAAAGATTAATAATGAAAATTGTAGTAAGATAGAAAAATTATGATATACTTCAAAAAAATGGTGTGAACATACCTTATCCTCAAAATCTACTGATGTACTATGCTCACCATTCTTGTGACAATATGTGATATTAGAATACCTGTGTGATGAGATGAAGTAAATTAAGTGATACAGACATTGTAACATAGATCAATTACTATACATGGGTTACTTGAACACATGCTGTATAGTACAACAGTTGCTCTGATAACTGAGATAGCTACTGAGTGAATAATAGGTAATAGCAGATACAGCGTGAATATGTTAAACAAAAGATTGATTTCGTCGTGCTGATCTGAACAACATGTGATTTACAATTTAAGGATTGTTTATGTCTGAAATTTTCCTTTTGACATGTGGAGACCACAGTTGTCTGCAGATAACGAAACCATGGAAAATGAAACTGCATATAAAGAGGTACTTGAAAAGCTCTATAGTCAGCTTTCCCGCTGCTGGGACAAAATACCTAAGACTCACATTTTAAAGGAGGAAAGTTTCATTGCTTCAGAATTTTTGGATATTTCAATCCAGGGTCAGCTGGTTTTGACTCCAGTGAAGGCACACTGTGATTGTAGAAGGGTGTGGTTTGTGCTGGAACAAAGCTTCTCACTCCATAGCATGGTCGGGGAGAGAAGAGGGGAAAATCATCACACAAACAAAGGAGGCCTTCCTAGTCTCTTAGGCCTCTCTCAAGCCAATCAAGTTGACACTCAGGACTAAAGGCCCACCCTTCTTAATCCGATTAGTACTATTTCCTCTTGTTAGCACTTGCTAAATTTTCTTCTATACCTTTACTTTTTAATGACTAGTCTCCTTAAGGGCTGTTTCTGACTCTTTTATTTTCTTATCCATCATTTTGTTTTACTGATACTAAAATTGAAATCAGAGGTCAAGCTGCCTTGCATGGCTTTTAATGTCACTGTTGGATTTTACTGAGTGCTTCCTGAATGCCAAGTACTGTGACAAACAAGATAAGTTTAGCAAGACAATCCGATCCTTTCTAGCCCTGGTTTTAAAGTCTACTTGTGTGTTAAAGTTTCCCAAAGGCGTGCCTCCCAGATCCAGTCCATCAGAACATGTGGTTCCAAGGAAGTGGTTACACGGCTTTCCCAAGTGACCCACTTCAGACTCAAGCTTCCTCAAAGAGAATCCACTAAAAATCTATGTTGCCTACAGTTCCTCCAGTGTAATATGCTTAACTAGTTAAATTGTAAGTCATAGTGAATCATCTCCTTCCATCAATGAATGGTCACAGTACATTCTGTCTAACTACAAATCTTTGGTCATTTATTTTTTATTTTTGTCATTGCTGTTTTTTGGAGGGAATGCAACCCATGGTCTTGTGCATACTAACCACATGCTGTACCACTGAACTTTACTCTCAGCCGTCCTGTTTCTCTTCCCTATGTCTTTGCTCTAGTAATATGCAACTCAATGGCCATTTTGTAAATGAAATATGGGAAAGCAGCTGCACTCATTCATTTGCGTATTCTCTGTGGCTGCTTTCATGATACAACAGCAGAGCTAAAAGATTGCAATGGAGACCTGATGACTCAAAAAGCCTAAAATATTCATGGTTTGGCCCTTTGCAGGAAACAATTACTGACAACACCTCTAGCGTAAGTGCTCACTATCCTTTATCTGGCCCAATGCAGATATTCTGCCATTTTGTCTCTGTATCCATCTACCTCAGCTCCAATAACTCCACTGTATCTACCAGTATTTATATTTACAAACTCAATTCTTGTTACATAACAGCCTCAGTGTAAAAACAAAAAAACCCCAGCAACAACAACAAAAAGGCAAGATTCGATGCCTGTCCATTCCTCAGATGAAACATGGTTAACCTCTATATTTGTTGTGCATTGTTGCATAATACTACAGATTTGTGTGATTTTGGGGATTGATTGGGAAATTTCAAAACTTCCCTTACAATGTGAGATGTATGTGTCATATTATTGGGAAGATAAGAACAGAACTATCTCTTCTGATGTGCTAGGATGGCCTGGTCTTTCTATTTAATATCTATATCTTCAAAGAGAATTATCCTCAGCATCTTAAATTAAAACTGTTTTCTAGGAGGGAGGCAAATCCCAGTGCACATTCATTTGTCATCTGTTACTTCACTTTTGATGGCCCAAAACCTAATGTAAGTCACGTGACTAAGCCTGGGATCTTCCATCCAAGGAGGAGACCTCGTAAGAGTGACAGTCCCGGGACGATGCCTGTTTTCTGTGCTGCCTTAGCAACCTTTTGTAATTCTTTCATGATCTTTCACAATCTATATCAAGCTGAGTTTCCAACTCCAACTCTGGTTTATCCCAAAAATCATCTTTTATGTGGTTCCAGCTCTTATTGAATCGAAGTCCCTCAATATATCATGTACTTCAGTATATCATGTCCCTCAATATATCATGTACCATCACAACAGCAGAATCTCTCCTCTCCAAAGAGGATGTAACCATCATAGCTGGTACAGCAGTGGTCGTGTTGTACTGCCTACCCACACATCTGCCTCTCTGCTTACTTGTGAAAAAATCAGGACAGTAGTTTAATTTTAATCAAAAATTTGTGTGTTTAAAACATAAAATGGCATGTATTTAAGACATTATGAGCACTATAAATGGCCAGGTAAGAAGTCCAATGGGGACATGGCACTAAATGTGTAAACTCTAAAAATAAGGTAAGAAGAATTCTAAATCTTCGTGCAGAATAATTTCTAACTATGTGATGTATTTTTTTTCTGTTAGAGTGTATAATATATTGTGATGACAGGTGGTAAGATTTTGTGCTTTATTTATTTATTTATTTATTTTTTTTTGCGGCACTGGGGATTGAACTCACAGCCTTGCGCTTGCCAGGGCAGGCGCTTAAGCCGCTAAGCCAAACTCCCCAGCCCTGGTTTTTTTGAGGCAGGGTCGCATTATGTAGCTCAGGCCGGCCTTGCGCTTGCGTTGTAGCCCAAGCCGGCATCGAACTCACAACGCTCCACCTACCTCAGCCTCCCGAGTGCTGGGATTAAAGGCGTGCGCTTTGTGTTTTATTTAAATCACTGGTAACAAAATGATACCAATAGCAGTTGCACGTAAAATAGGATTATGGATGCATTGAAGTTGAGGTTTTACCTGTGATAAGGTCTTAGCATTGAGAAAAATAAAGGTGATTTCTTGCTAAACAACATGAATCTCAAAAAATGTATGTTTTTTAAAAATAAGGTTTAAGAACTTGTTCTATGTTATATTAAGTATGGACCCGCAATTTCAACTCAGCTAATAACATTAAGAACTATCTCTTGAGTGTATGGCAATGAGTTAAAGACTTGTGGAAAAAAATAAAGGTGTATTTATATATGATCGCACAACTATACAAATCTAAAGACATGGAAATAAAATATTTACTTCTTCAGAAAGTACATTTTATCAGGTGGATAAAAATTATACACAAACAGATATGACAAAGGAAAAATACGATAAATTGTTGGCAAAAAAATATGGCAAACCAATGGCAAGCAGAGAAAGAACAAACATAAAGAGGAAAATTCCAGGTAAGAACTTGTTAACAGTTATAATTCTAAATTTCTTCCTTTAAGAGATGAAAAATATTAAAATTATAAACATTATAAAATTTTGGTTAAGTTGGCAATTTTGTTTTTTTCTTTTTAGTAGAGTAAAAAGTAAAACCAGTTTTCACAATCAAATAGTAAGAGGATAATGAAAGTTATTACACCTGTGCATTGTTATCTTTCAGGTACTAACTCTCTTCAAGCCCTAAACCAGAAAGAATCTTAAATAAAGGAAGCAAACAGCTAACATAATTTTTTTCAAACAACTAAGATAAACTATTAGAATAAATGAAACAAGTTTTCACATAAATTAAGATATTTGAAAACTAACACAATATGTAATTCTCAGCTTCTTCCTACTTCCTCTTTATCTCTCTTCTACTTTGTTTTCCCTTTCTCTCTCTCTCTTTCTCTGTCTCTTTGGCCATCCATAGACACACACACACACACACACACACACACACACACACACTATATCTCATATGAAAGAAGCTACAGAATCTTGGACTTGTGTGTCTGACTTATTAGATTAGGAAAATGTGGAATTTATATACAATGGAGTACTACGTTGCCATAAAAAATAAATTTGAGGCATTTGCAGGTAAATGGATACAGCTTGAAAGCATAATGTTAAATGAGATAAGTAACTCTAATCATGCACTGGACACAATCAGTCTTTGGGCAAAGCATATTATGAAGACATATCTGCCGGAATGTATTTTTAATGAATTGATTGTTAACATTAAAAAAAAAACCTAGGACTTCTCAAATAAAAGTTTGGATTTCTGAATGGTGTAAAGTATTACAAATTTGGCAAGAGAGTGTCTGCATTCCTGTAGCTCACTGACTAGCCTGAACTTAAGGAAAGCTTCCCTTTCAGAAGGATATTCCTTGTCCACATCTCCTCCTTGGTCTGCTGCTGCATTGCGTGATGGCTACATTTTTTTGTGCCATTCATGGAGAAACTGTGAGCACTCAATTAGCTAGCCCTGGGATGTTTAATTTCTATTTTGAAAACTAACTACTGTGGAGATATTGACATTAACATATTCTCTAATGTTGAAACATTGCCACTTCCTCCAATGTTGTTTGTACAGGACATAAGAATTGCTAGATGAGAAGTTGCTTGTTGAGCTTGAGATTTGCTTTCCTTTCAAATGTTACCTATGAAGTTGACCTACCCATGAAGTGAAATGATTTTTGTTTGTTTGTTTTGTTTTTTTGTTTGTTTGTTTTGTTTTGTTTTGTTTTTGACCAGCCTTTGAGTCTTATGTAAAAATAAAATCACACCAGAGAAAGTATCTTAGTGTTTTGGCAAAGATATTTCCATTTGTTTTATGGTAGTTGAGACAGTTTCTAGGCAGATTCTAGGCAGGGCGATAGAGCATTCTATAACATTGTTTAAACTTTCTTCAGTCAGTAGCAGTACATGCACATTACGATAATATGGGAGCATGCATTTCTTTGCATGTAGGAAAGTAATTTAAATAAAGGAGATTATTTCGGTTAACAAAAACTCATTTCAGAAAGACCAAATACAGGGAAAATTGTAGTGCTTTAACAACTATAGATTGATCAGCTGCTAAGGAAAACAAAAGAATGTAATACATACCCATTAGATAATTTGTAAAACTACCAAAACAATACTACTTTAGTCCAAACTCCAGTGATATCCAACTTATACTCTTAAATGTCCTTAAAACTGGCCATTGTTTCAGCTTGTATAATTAGCTATAAATTACACAACAAAAGGGACATGTGTCTGGAGATTTGACAGGCTTTTACTAACAATAATGTGAATAACTTATTTGAGGCCCTTGAAATTTGGCTAATTTGAATTCTAATGGAACATCTTTCCTATAGAATATAATTCATTTGATGGAAATTGATATTCATAATTGGAACTTTTTATGAAAATTGGATATTTGAGTTAAACTACACTCATAGCCAAAAATAAAATTTATGTGATCCATGACACAGACTTCATCAAGAATTAAATGTTCAGTTGTGAAACCCACACTAAAAAATAAATTATGAATGGTCTTTCAAGACTGAATTCATTGTCTTTTTATTTGTAACTTTGTATTTCTTTTGGTCATAAAACACACTGTATATTTTCTAGGACCCTCAATACAAATATTTGTATTATTAAACATAATGGATAATTCCTTTTAACTGAGGAGGTATGCATTCATTTTAGACCTCAAATTTTTTCCTTCTGGAATCAGGAAAACTATGAGAAATTTCTCTTGAAAATTATCTTTGAAACACTAGTTTCATATAAAAATTATTAGTCTTTAAGTTAGTTTCCAAAATGCTTGGAAAATCCTAACTAATTTAGAATTAAAATTTGTAAAGTTTATTTAAATTGGTTTTCTCTTGCATTGTAGTACTTCATATATGTGTTTAATTGTATATTTTACTAAGCCTTCATACATTGTTGTATATATTGAAACTATCTAATATTGGAGAATATAGAATTTGGAGCATAGTATACATGCTAGATAAAAGAAAAGACCTGTCAAAATGGAATGTCTGTGTAAGACATACTTTCTGTGCATGTATATTTTATAAAGTTCTCAGTTCATGCAAACTTTACTTACTTAGATTTTGACACATTAAGAACAATTTTGAAATTTACAATTTTAAAATGTTAGTACTTAAACCTGGGACATCAAATAACTGCACTGCTTCCTACACCGTGCCACTTGGTAATTACTAATAGGATAAAATTCTTCTATTAGCAATATTTAAGTCAATACCAGATGCAGAAAAAAAATCATTCTTTGCTTTTTTTTTAAGTCAGTAGGTTGTTTTTTTTTTTTATTTAAGAGAAAATGGACACAGAAGAGAGAAACAGAAAGCAAAAAAGACAAACAACAACAACAAATCCGATATGATAACATTATAGGTTTACACAATGAGATGGTTGAAAATTGACAGTAGTTGCAATATTGCACATCATTACCTTCAAAGGGGTTGTTCAGATTAACAGATACAGACATGTAAAATAGATCTAATCATGAGTATTGACTGTTTTTTTCAGTAGCTAATGTATTTAGTAATATAGTCATTTTAACTGTCCTATGTATACCTATTTATAAATTTATGTCTTTATCCTTTTCCCTTCCTTCTTTCCTCCTTTCCCCTTAGAGTACCTCTTGTTGTCATTAAAATAACTGCCCATATCATCAGGCCTAATACAATCAAACAAAATAGTTCAGAATAAAACCATTAAAGAATAAAAGAATGGTCACAGAAAAGAGAAACAAAAAGCTAAAGGGACCAAAAACCATCACTTATTTTCAAAATCACTACAAGCTGGCATTCAGGTTTCAGTATTGAGCAACATGTGTTCAAAATAGGTCATTGTTTCAGCTTATATTAATTAGTTGTCTAGAAATAATATTCACTAATTATTTTTGAGAACACCTCCAAGATATAAGAAACATTTTTCTTTAATATTCTAATGAAATTCCTTCATAAGATGAAAAACTATGTCGAGCAACACCTCAATCTTCAACCTGAAGAAGCTGGGACTGTTTTACAAAGGATGTTTTTTATCCAAGTGTTTTTATTTGCATGCAACTCACATATTACAGTTAAAAACTACAGTTTAATTTTAAGAGAGACAAAATGTTGTATTAAAGAGTCTAGCATTTGAAGCCAGAATATCTGATAGAGTTCTGTAATAGCTGCACAACTTTAAGAAGACATTTAGCCACTTTTGCCCCAGTTTCCCATTAACAAGGTAAGTATAAAGATTATATCTACCTAACATGTTTTTGTAAGGATCAAATAAGTACATATGTGTGTGTGTGTGTATATATATACATATATATGAATTTATATGTGTCTGTAGATATATTTGCACATATATATAAATTTGTGTGTATGCATATTTGAGTGTATATGTGTTTATATATGCTTAGAATGGTACCTTGAACTTTATGCTCCGTGTAACAGTTTCATTAATAGTAATGTTATATTAGTGCAAATAAGACATTTATTATCAAAGATGTATATTGATACATGTCACAATATTCAGAAATATTCCTTCTAAGCAAAATCAATACTGAAAGCTAAAAGCAAATGACTACATAAGCAAATGACTACATAACATTGGACAAGTTGGTTAAGAGTTCTGAATTTATTTTCTCCAGTTTTCATAACTGCAAAGTTGTTCTATGAGATATCCCCCAAAAAGTATGATACCACAGATGTATCCTGCTATAATCAAGCAGAATATTTGATAGCAATATTCAACTGAAAATTTAAACAAATTAATAATTCATTATGATGATCCTTGTTAAATAATTGATAATCAAAAATATTGAAATATATGCAAGATTACATGTATTTTTATTTCTCTTATGTCATGATTTCCATGAATGGACACATATATTACATGGATTAATTTAGTCAAAAACCAGATTTACCATCATGTTGATTTGATTTGAATTTTCATTCCAGTAATGCAAATTGAAAGTTTTCAACATAGTCCAATAGCATCAAGAAGCACCAAATCAAACTCTAAGTTTCTCTCAGTTAGAACTACAACTATTGTCTTATTATTTCACTATGTATACTTAATAGAAGAAAAAAGCATTAAGTATTATAAGTATCTGAGTTTACTGTATTGTATTTATTCGATGTGAAAAAACTGAGTGTAAAACCACTTAAAAATTCTCTAAAAATTCAAGTTTTGATAATGTGTTAACATTTCCAGAAAAGTCAGTTTTGCTGACTATAATGTGTGTCCCTTCTGTCTCCCAAATTTATAAATACAAATGGGTTTGGAGTTTTAATTGTTAATGCTGAGTATTAGTAAGATAGGAATGAAACATTTCTAAATTATGGAAAGTAAAAATAGCATTTAGTATTTACGAGTCTAGTTTATCTCAAAATTCAGCTTCTTCTCTGATAAAATACACAAGAGTAATAAAATTATCAACTTTAAAAACATCCTTCACATACACCATTTTATTTCTATTACTTGTAAAACACAGACAACCTGCTATAAAAATAACTTGAAAGTTGACTAAGTTCTTCTAGTCCCGTTTATAGGCAGATATGATTAATATAATACTTCTATACTTTAAAAAGTTGTAAAAGAAATTGTAAATATATGTCTTAGAGTTGTGTCACCTGTTGCCCCAGGAGTATATTACCTTTGGTTCACTTTGGTGCATCTTTCCCAGCCTTCTCCAACTTAGAGGAAAGCTAGAAGCAAGTGAAAAGCTTGCTCTCATATATTTTTGACAAGAAAAGTGAAATCAAAGATGTAACTAGATGAGCAAGGGCAACACATGTGACAGATGGACAGAGATTTTCTTAGGATTGCTAGACCCCTCCTGATCCTGAGTCTGCTCTGCCAACAGCACACCTGTGCGTCGCATCTTTCTAATAAATTTCTCCTTCACCTTCAGGCAATTCAGTGAAGGCTGCAGTTATTTCTCAACCCAAGGTCATATTTGCGTACTGGCCCTTTGAATTTACAGTGACTGTGTAGCTTCCCCAAATCGTCACTTTCATGTAAAACAGTTCACAAAGTGTCTAATTTATATATTCCATTATGAACACACACTGAGGTCAATTTTTTTTTTCATAGTAAAATATTTGGGTGTATCTGCTCTATCACTCTTGCAATTTTATCTTTGCTTTCAATTTTCTGAATTCTCTTGATTCCTTCCAAAAATCACCACACGATTTTCAATTCAAGTTCTTGTAGTTGAACGGTTCTAATTCTTAACAGTGTTTAAACTCGTTCCTAAGAGTGCTTTGACTGACTTGATTCCTTCCCACTGTGTGTAGATCTGGAAGCGGTCATAATGCATATCAGCAACAACAAAAAAATCAACAGTTGCTGTAAAGGTGAAGAATACATGGTCACCTTAACAACTGTTGAAAAGATTCTTATCAAAAGCACTGTGGAAAGCACCTTTTCAAAAAAATTGCAGTTTCAAACTGCTGTAAATGTACCTTGCTTCCTAGGCCTCACAAACCTTGGGTTCTTGGTGTTGATTGATTGACTGATTGATTGATTGACTGACCTAATCCTCCATCAAATGCAGTAGTAAAACCAGGTAACTTAGACTAAACCACTGAAGTTTTGATTCACTGCCGTCGACTTAAGATGACCCAATGCTAAGCAAACTGCCTGGAATAGCTCCAGTTTCATTCCAATTCCTAGTATGATGTCCAAGGTCCATTCTTTTGTCTGTACACTAGATTCTGTCAAGTGTAGCTTCCAGAGTTTTACTAAGAATTTATGTTTGACTTTATGTGTAGGTGATAAAGGATGTATATTTACAGTATTCTACTAGCTCTATTGCCAAGAATACACTGCACATGCTATGAACAGTATTCGTATGGAAGTTGTTTCTTTCATTTCTGTTACACATACTGGTGCAATCTCTCAGCCCCGGGCTATTTCTTGGACGATTATAAATTGTCAATTTGCTTCAGTCTCCAATCTCTATTTGGAAGGCTTCATCATGCACTCTACACACAATGATTTTGCAACATGTCTGGTAATAAATCCTCTAAATTACAGCATGGAGAAAAATGGCACAGTTTGGAAAAGTCAGCAGCAATGTCCTCACCAAGCTGTAGATTCAGTTGGTGGAATTTAAGTTTCAGAACAATAGCTAATAGTACAGCTTTGATGTGAACTTTCAGTAACCTTAGAGATTCATCAAGTCCCTTATCCTTACATAAAGCAGGGATATCAAAAGATTGTGTTATAAAATAGTTCACCTCTGACTAAGCCCATCGAAGCCTATGTTATATAAATGTAATGATGCTGAAAGTTGAAACAGAGAAACACCACTAGAACTCATTAATTATAATAATTAAATTATCCCACCCCAAAGATACTCCAGATGTTCTGTGTAAAATTTCTTTAGTTTTTGAAGGTATCACAAGAAATTGACTCACAAGGAGACCTTGACTATGACCCTGACACGCTGCTGTTCTTTTCATTATGTGTATTTGATTACAGAATAGATGGGCAGTGTGAAGTTCGTGAAGCAGTGAGGGAAATGATGGATTGGGGCTTGGCAAGTTTGGGTTTGACCTGGCAGTCATATGACCTTAAATTTTTTATCTATATTTAAACTGGCTCTCTTCAAAAGTAAGGAGTTGGATCCAGTGTTTTTTTAAGTTTCTTTCCTTATAAAATCCTTTAAATGAGTCAGAATAAAGATAGAACAAGGCTAACAGTTTGACTGTTGTTACCTTCCCTACCCTGTGCACTCTGTATTAGTTGGAAGCCTACCCATCAGTGTGGCTGAGCCTCAAGAGCAGCTTTAAACAGAAGTGCATTACTATGCTGATCTTTATTCTGTTTTGATTTCCATTTAGGCAGTCATATACAATATTATTTTAGTAAATCATAGCATCAAAATAAAGTCTATGATAAATAACTACTTTCTCTGCTTAATTTCTTCATAAAACTGTCTGAAGTAGATTACAAATTGGTCATGTTTTCTAGAACCAAGTTCACTGTTAATATTTCCCTTAAGAAATGGAAGAAAATGTTCTCAGTGGTAAAGCATTAAAGACAACTCCACAAGGAGACAGTAGGCAAGAGTTTTATAATGTCACTATCATGTTAAGTAGGGTTTAAATTGAATAGGAAGAGGAATGTCCTCTGGAGACTCATATCAGGTAAAATTGAGCAAAGTTGTGTGTTACGATCTGATCCACCTATATTTAGGATATAATGAGAATAAAACTAGCTAAAATATAAAAAGAAGCAAAGACTATTTTAATGCAAGTCTGTTACTTTGAACTACAATAGAAGTATTGCATATTTATAAAATAATTATCTACGGACTTTGTTTTAAAATATGTAAAAAATTCCAACTGAGATACAATTTAGATGCTCAAAACATTTTAAAATATTTTATCAAAAATAATTTTTGTAGTTGGGCATGGTGACCCATACCTGCCCATAATCCCAGGACTCTGAGAGGCTAAGCAGTAAAATCACAATTTTGAATCCAACTTGGCCAACTCAGTAACTTAGCAAGACACTGTCTAATAAAAATAAATAAATCAATCAAAATAAAATAGAGTTGCAGCTATAACTCAGTCTTAGGTTCAATCCTTTTGGTACTATAGAAAAAAATATATTTACTTTTATAGTACTACTTTTTAGGAATATGCTTAGTACGAGAATTTATAAAGAATGGTAATATAAGGGAATCTTTAGTAAAATATTTAAATTAGGGTTAAAATATATAACAAATAAAAGTCTAATATGCCCAGTTAGAATTGAATTACTGACAATCATTAAGCAATTTCTTAGCAAGTCTCAAAAGAGTTTTTACATTCTTCTGCTAAAATATTTGTTATATATCAGGAATTTAAATGTACGTAGTTCCATATTTTGTCTGGAAAATCTTGATACATATTTTGAGATACTTTTGTTTTTAAATTTCTTTTTATTAATTTATGTACATAATAATATGAGGAACTATGTGTTATTTTCATGTTATAAATCCAGTAAACATCTTACTGAAAACCAGAATACTTTTAAAGAATCAATGAAATAAATGAATAACGACACTATGTTTTCAAGAAAGAAGTTTTCAGAAATAAAGATTTATAACATTGATGAATTTCAGTTTAACTTCTCCATAGTAAAATCAAGCATGGATAAATTTTACCAGTAAATGTTATTTAAATGTATACTGTGAAAAGTAGCACACTCTTAATATAAAAAGAACTAAAAACAAACAAAACAAAACAAACAACCAAAAAAAAAAAAAAACCAGACCCCTCAAAATACAAGATCCAGTCAAAAAATGAAGGATAAGTCAAATGAATAGACCTTTCACAGAGAAAGTACAAATGGCTAGTAAATACATGAAGAAATGGTCAACATTGCTGGACACTGAGGAAACACAAATTGAAATAATACTGAGTTTCCATCTTAATCCAGGAAGAATGCCCATCATCCAGAAATCAAATAATAACAAAAGTTAGTGAAGCTGTGAGAAGAGAACACTTCTACATGGTTGATGGGATGTTAGCTAGTATGACCACTGTGGAAGTCAGTATAGAGATTTCTCACAAATGTAAAACTAGAAATTCTATTTGAACCACATATTCCAATTCTAGGTATCGGGGACCTGGCTAAGATACTCAATCTCTGAAATGAGTGTATGGTGAAGGTTTAAATAAATGAGACAAGCGGTATGATTTTAGGTCTCCAGGAGGATCAAAACCCTCTAACAGAGTTTGAGACCCTGGGGGCTAAGATAAGGAATGTCTCTGGGTGGCCCATATTTATTTAGTTTTCAAACAAGGAAAGGGTCAGAGTGGAAAATGCAGGAAACTGAGTAGGACCTTGGGAATGTTCAAGGACTTTTCCAAGTAACAGATTGTTCATTTAGGACAACTATCTCATGCTAATTTAGGAGAGGTATCTTAGGAGAAAGTCTTCAGGTTGCATTTCACTACAGGAGTGAAATGCCTGCAGCTACTGTCTTTAGTTAATCAGGGTTGCAGCCAGGTGTCCTGAACTGTGACCTTATCTTGCCCTTTGAGGTGTTGCTTTGTTCTCAGTCAGCCATGTCCTAGCCATGCTGAAGCCCTGCATATGTGTTCAATTTCCAGTTTCAATGGCTTCCAATGCTAGGCATCTTCCTGAAAGAGTAAAAGAGATTATTATGGTCATACATGCATACCCATATTGAGAGTAGCGTGATTCATAATATCTAAATTTTGGAATCAACCTGTGTATCCATTGACAGATGAATGGGTAATGAAAACATGGGGTTTACACACAGTGGTGAACTATTCTGCCATAAAGATAAACTTGATTAATTTGTAAGAAAATGAAGGCATTTTTGAGACCATAATGTTAAGTGTAAAAAATCAGACACACAAGCTTAAATATTGCATGATTTCTCTTATATAAGAAATCCTAATTTTAAACAAAAAGCAAAGTACAAGATAGAAAGTAAGCAGATAGGTACTTCTCAAATGAGAATGTGATTAAGAGGTGGAGGAAGGGGTTAATATGAGGAGGCGAGGGAAAGGAGATGAAAATAGGGTTTTAAATGTGCTATGTACATGTGCTATCTTCTCAAAAGAAATCTAACATCAGGAACTGCAAACCCATAATAATAGAAAAAGAATGTTCCAACAGTGATAGATATCTGCGTAGTTAGAATGTAAAAGAACAATCAATAATCACATCAAGAAATTCTCTCTGAAAATAGAAATTAGAATACAATGAAAGATAACTTGGAGAAATTAGAGACTGGTAAGGTAATAACAGTTCTAAAAGTCATTGAGGGTTTTTTTTTATGAGTGTGTTTTTTTTTCTTTTTTTGCAATAGGCTCTTTTTGAAACTCACGAATGAATTTTCATCTCAGTATACCTTCCATGACTTAATTGGGCTACTCAAATATGTACTAGCATCCAATGTTCATTATGTTCCTATTAATTTCTAAGTCTGAACAACTGAAAGGGTTTCTGCCATAATAATCTACTTGCCACTTTCTTGTCTAAATCAACTGTATCAGTGGCAACTATAATGTTTGAAAAACCAAGTATCATCATCAACTCAATATATTACTTACAAGTTCTGCAATGCTTTTTTTTCTATTATAATAAAATTCAAACATAACTTAACTTGAATCAACTGGTTCTGCCTGCCTCTCTAAACACATTACTGTTCATTTTTCTTTCCTCATTGTGTTCCTCTGACACCACCTAATTCTCTGGAGTGCCTGACTGAACAAAAAGAAGGCCAATTGTAAACTCTCATGTTGTAGATTGATCACTGGAATGATTTCAGCAATCAAGGGAATGACCACAGATACTGGCCTTAGAATCTAGATAAGAATATATACACTTTTTAGTCTAGATTTACTCTGACACTGTATCTTGATTTGTGAAATTCTTTCTTGTTTAATGCAGTTTATCTTTCTAGTTACTGCTTTATTTTTTTTTAACATTGTATTATTGTCCAATTCAGGTTAATCTTTCTGGTCAATTATTTGACAGATAATACCATACTCAGTATACAGTCTTGAAACACGTGTCATCTTCTTCCCTAAAACTAACTTTCAACCTGGTCTAGTCATATATTTCTCAAACTTAACAATTCAACAAAATACCTAAATTACTTGCAACAACATGGATCACCAAATTTCTAATAATATGGGCCTGGTTTGATACATTAAGTATTTGCCTTTCTTACAAATTCCAAGGTAATAGTAATGCTGCTGCTATGAATTATATGTTGAAAACCTCATTGGTCTAAGCAAATTCAAGACAGTGAAGTAAAGCATGAAATTGCAGTATATTTTTCTTAACAAAAAGCTGACCCATTTGTCCCACCTTTTTCTATTGCTTACCCTACAAGCCCAAATTCTATTCACAAAAATGTTCAAGATACCTTAAGTTGTATTAATGTCTCTTTACCTGAAGTTGTATCTTTTAGAGCTTTTCCCTTTTTAGTTTTATAAGCAGTTCTTTGGATCTGGTGTTATTATGGCTATGTAATTCGAGTACCTCCCCTTATGACAAGAATCCATTGTTCACCAATTTTGTTTTAAACATTTTCAATGTCCAAATTTATCATCTTAATTTTAAACCTGGGAACCTGGTATGTAGCAAAAAAAAAAAAAAAAAAAAAAAAAAAAAAAAAAAAAAAAAAAAAAAAAAAAAAAAAGGCACAATAATGTCTCTGGAACTCCATCCTCAGACTCTCAACCACCTTCATAACCTATCCTCTTCTTACCAGGCTCAGCCTAGTCCACAAGGTTACTCTGCAAGCTGATGCCTAAATTCTCTGTATCATGAATTGACTCAGAGGTGTTTCCTGAGTCGAAATCTCTGCTGGATGAGGATATTAGAATTATAGTCTACCTTAGCTTCACTAGCTTCAACTACTTAGAACTAAATTTCTAATTCTGTGTGTTTTTGCTTCCCATAGCTTTGACAAAAACACCTAAGAAAAACAGCTTGAGGAAAGTAAGATCTATTTTGGCTTACAGTTTTTGAAGTTTCAGTTCATGGTGTCTTGGCTTCATTGTCTGTGCTTTTCTAAGGCAGCACATGATGCAGACCGTGGTAGAGCAAGCTGCTGACGTCATGATAGCCAGAAAGCAGAGAGAGAGAAGGAGGGGCTGGAAATAAGATAACCCTCCAGGGAGATCCCCCTATAACTTACTTTTATCAATGAGGCTCCACGTCCTAAAATTTGAATCATCTGCCAATAATGCCACCCGTTAGCAACCAAGATTTTAACAATGTCTTTTAGGGAACATTTCAGATCCAAACCAAAAATGGTCTGATTTCCTTTGTCAAGGACTGAAAAAAAAAGTAATAAAGAGATTGATTAAATGCTGTTAGCAAAATCGGATAGAGAAGAAATCAGCTGCAAACCTCTAGTCTCTAACTTAGATTCAGGCATGACCAGAATGGTTCCAAAGATGAAGAACACATCCAAGAAGGAGGTCCCTAGAGACTCTGGCAATATCTGCTCTGTCGAAGTTCCTCCACTCAACTCCTATTTGCAAATTAATTTGTCTGCCAAACCTACCTGTGTATTTCTAATATCTACATGAACACATTTATTCTTTCACCTGTAAAAATTTTATTTAATGTATTTTATGTGCTCAAGTGTATATACTACTGACTTCTATTAATACAACAATGGCTAGATGTGATCCTAGATTCAAGAAACTTGACAGAATGAACCGGGGAATTAATATATAGGTAGAAACTTGCCAATTTGCATTATAACTAGAAAATTCACTACAAGAATATGATGTATGGCTGAAAAGTACCATGAATGTTTAAATTATCTCATCCAAAGGAGACAGTAATAATTTTTTCCTGAAAGAAAGAGAGGAGTCAGGCAAGGAACAATTCATAATTGTATTATAAGTTCAAAAACAGTTTGTGGCTGGTATAGGAAAGGAATGTGAGAATCCTATGCACAGTAGTATAGAGTCAAGCAGACAATATTATCTTCTTTAAATAGGATAAAGATGGACATTTTCCCAGAAGAATTGAAAACATCATACCACAGTGATATCTGTGCACCCATGTTTATAGCAACCCAATTTGTAATAGCCAGATGTTGGAAACAACCCAAATGCCCATCAATCAAAGAATGGATAAAAAAGATGTGGTATTTTTATACAATGGAATACTACTCAGCTATTAAGAAAGATTGCATTGAGACTTTTATAAGTAAATGGACACGACTTAAGACCATACTTGTAAGTGAGATAAATCAAACCCACATGTGAATATACCGTATTGTCTCCCTAGTGTAAGAAACGGAAAAAGTACATGTGATCCAAAATCTATAATAAATACTATGTAAGGGTAAAAAACAGCTCAAAGAGCAAAAGTAATTGAGAAGGGAAAAGGGGGAAAGAGGGAAGGGATAAGGAAAAGATATAAATCTGTATATATATATATATATATATATATATATATATATATGATAACTAAAACAAACACACTGCTGAATGTATTCGTTATTGAGAAAGAACAATTAATGTTCATATGATTAGATCAATTTTACATGTCTATATCTGTTAATGGAAACAACCATTTTAAAGATAACGATATGTAATATTGCAACCATTGTCAAGTTTCTATCCTCCTGTTTTGTAAACCTGCAATGTTACTGTTGTGCATTTACATTAGTCGTTTGTTTGTCTCTTTTGCTTTTTGTCTTTGTTATATGTCTTTTTTTCACCTAAATAAATAAAATAAATAAATTAATAAATAGGATAAAGATGAAAATTTTTGAGATACTATAAGATTATTGGGTGAACAATGTCACAAACTTAGTTACTGGTGAAGTACTTTCAAGAACTCATCACGGGTCCAGTTTTTTATGACATCACATGTTGGATGTTTCTTCTTAGTGTAAAACTCAAGATGATCACTTGTCAGTTAGAAGTTATTGACTGTACAGCTTTCCCCTCTATTGCATGATTAGTCTTACCATAAAATCTTTCAGGTGAAAGCTGAAATAAGAAATCTCTCACAACACTGCCAGAATTCTACACGTCTATTTAAACACTTATTTTATTTATCTTACTTATTTAAATTTTTTGTATAGAGGAATAAAACTGATACTTTTTATTGAAACCTGCCTGTATGTATTTCCTGTTCTCTTACTTATGCACTTCAAATATTAAAGCCAGTTTAGTCTTTAAATTTTTGATCATTTGATTAAAAAGTTTCGAACTTTTTTCCTGGGAAAGAATATTGAATCTTTAGAACCAATCAGTGACCAATAAATTTTACTCTTAAAGTGGTTATCCATCCTGCTTATTAAAAATAGGAAAATCTTGTTCCTTGTTCTCAAATTCTCATACAAATGTACTCATCAGCAATAATTAGGTTTATTTTTTATTTACGAGAACAATAAATGCAATTACTGTAAAGTAAAAATGTGGGAGATAGAAGTCAAATATCAGAGTATTTATGCTGACTTACCATAACTGACCAAGCATAATTGTGCTCAAGAATAAATTCAAGGTTTGTGGATCTTGTAAGCATGTTAACTAGAGAAACATTTTTTCCAATGAGGTTGAACTAAAGAATAGAAACAATCTCCATAAACGGTTTCTCCAGGTGGGACATGTTTTCCCTGTCTTGCAGCTATGTTATCCCTTGGCTTCCAGTATTACTAGTGTATGGCAAAGAACAACGACTGTTTCTTTTGACATTTTTAAAACTGCAACACAATACTTATTCGTACTATATTGACTACAAGGTCAGTGTTGTAATCAGGGTTTACAAGGGAATATATTTAATGCAAGGAACATAATTTGTAAGGTTATTTTAGGATTATTTTATAATATTCACCTGAAAAGTCAAATGCAGAAGAGTGCAGGAGACCTGTTCATGTGCCAGAGATCCAAAGAAACCAGCTAAGGGC
Organism: Dasyprocta punctata; assembly: GCA_004363535.1. Classification (NCBI taxonomy): domain Eukaryota; kingdom Metazoa; phylum Chordata; class Mammalia; order Rodentia; family Dasyproctidae; genus Dasyprocta; species Dasyprocta punctata. The sequence goes on from RJWM01002755.1 coordinate 103,940, forward strand.
CTGGATCCCATGGCAGTGCCCTGCAAGTGTCCTGCTGAAAACTTAGAGCCCGTGGCAGTGTCCTCCATGTGTCCACAGAGAGGCCTAAAGTCGTGACATACAATTCTTACTTTCTTTACACTCATTCTTTCTTTCATCTGAGCTCCTTTTCTACAACTTCTATTTACCACAATATTTTTGAAATTTAGCAATATTAAAACAAAGAAGGAGGAACAGAAGGATGAGGAGGAGGAAGAGGAAAAATAAAGGAGGAGTAAGTAAAGGGGAAAGAAGAGAATGAGTAGTTTGAAAATCAGAGTCCTCATTAACTTTTGATATCCACTGCTACTATTCTGCTGTATGGGGTATGCTATGTCCCCCCAAGTCCTCACATACTTTTGATGGGGCTGAGTCTGGCGCTTGTTTATGTTCAGGTTGCTGTACCCGCCCAGGGGTGGAGCCAACATACAGTGTATTAAAAGGCGGGTCTTCCTCTTGTTCGCTTCCGCTTCTGCCTCCCTCTCTCTTGCCAGCGCGGCTTGTGGCTTGCAGCTTGCAGCCGCCATAAACAGCAGGCCCATCATGCCACTCTATCTTGGAGCCAACTAATAGACTAAAACTCCCAAAAAACTATAAAAATAAACCTTTCCTTCCCTAACTTTGGGCGTCACGTATTTTTTCTCAGCAACGAGCAGAAAAGTAACCAAGACATCTGCCAAAGCTGCACCTTTGTCTCTTGCTGACCAGACTCTGATGTCTGCTGTGTGATCATGCACTTGGTACTATTTACTGGCTTTTAATGGTCTAATGAGGATAGTTTTCTTTTTACTCCATGAACAAATCGACCCATGTTCAAAGGCTTCATTGGGTATTCCTGAGAATTTTAGAATTCAGAAGGAACTACAGTCTGTATTCTCTGGATTACTTGTGTCTTTACTAGTAAATTATTGGTACAGTATATCTTTGCCTATGTTTCTGTAAGTTCTCTTCACAACCAAATTAAAAACTTGGTGAGTTATGATTGGCCCAATTTAATTTTCTATTCCCAGTGTCTAGCAGAGTGCTTGGTGTGTAGACGCTCACTGGGCATTAATTAAATATACTTATTAATTTGTCTTTTTACACACATCATTACTTTCAAATCATTTACCCGGTGTATACTGCAGATTCTCAGTGAGCATTTATAGACTGGTTGTCTTTTTAAATACTTCAAGATGAAAAATTACTCATGGCAGATATGTAAGTTTTGACTTAAGTGCACTTTCTAATTGCTCTATTTGCTTCATAAATTCAATTTATTTGAAAGGAATTATATTTGTCTACATTGTATACATTTGATTTTCAAATATACACACAAATTGCAATGCAAATACAGAGTTTAGCAGTTTGGCAAAACGAATGCAAAATCTAAGAAACAACTCTTGGAAGCTCTACCCTGATTTCCGATTCTAATAATATGTAAATTAAAATGGAAAAAGCAATTTTGGAAATTTTAGTAGACAGTATTTAATTAATTATGTAAGACATCAGCACAATCAAAATTTAAATCAGAGTGTAATGCGTGAAGTATATAGAATGCTGACAGGAACCTTCTGTGTTTCAATTCTGCATGACTGAATGCCTTAAAAAAATTTACAAGAAATTCTAATTCCATGCAATTTTCTACACTGGAATTTCCTTCCTTTTTATCAAAATGCACTAAACTTTAGCAAGTGGAAAGCTACTGGTCATTATTTGCATGCGCGTGTGTGCCTATATTCTCAACATAGTTTGTATTCATCCCAGAGGTTGTTTGAGAAACTACACACTCTTTGGAGATCCACATGGTGAGAACATTTGAGCATCTAAGGACTTATCTATAAAACCTGTAGCAATATGCTCAATTAATCAAAGAATTTTTCTAATCAAACTTGGGAGAAAACATTATTATGCCAATGTTGCCAGTATTGATTGACTTCTTAAAGGTTAGTTGTCCCAAACTAGACTCTTAAACCAAAAAAGCACACTCTACTTGTGAAATGGAAAGAATACTGATTAAAAACAACAACAACAACAACAAAAAACTTTAGTACTGAATCCTTTTCCTTTCTCATCCTCAGACTTAGTGGGACACAACAAGGCTGAGATCTGAAGCTCTTAGTGATGCTACAAATTATTTCCTCTCATAATGAGTGACGTGAAGTCTAGTTGAAGAGTTATTGTGACTTTGAGGGTCATCTAGTTTTCTATTCTCAAATTTCTCTAACCCATAGGAAATTCTCACTGAAAGTCCAGGGAGAAGTGATTCTAACCTTAAAGACTACCCAGCACCAGACATTTCCTTCCTTGGGAGCATATGCAATTTCAGAAAGCCCTCACTTCCTTTACAGCTCACCCCAAAGAATCCTGCTGCAGTCTATACCCTTGGGGTTTAGTTTGCTGTCAAGAAGTGACTTGCATTTATTTCCTGGGCAGCTATTGCATTACTAACCTGACGGTTCTCTCTTCTCCAGACAGAATATATTTAATTCCTTTAAGATTTCTTCAAAGTCCATATACATGTCTAAATTTGTTTTCCCTTTTAAGTCCTGCCAAGGTTCTGTTTTCTGTTATAATTGGTAGTGTTTCTAAATGATTGTGCTGAAACAAAAAACTGAGCACAAAGCTAATGCTAATGACTGGATAAAAAGGAAATATTTTAAGAATAGTTTCTAGGGATTATGTGCGTGTGTGTGTGTATGTGTGCAATGATTATTTGTCAAACAACTGGTCAGTACTGTACTGAATATGATTAAGGAAGGGCTGTCTTTTCTATTAAAAGCAAAACAGCCAAGTGAGCATCATATTGTTTTATAATCAGCAAATACCACATCATAAGACAGTGAAATACTTCATGCCACATTTCTTCCAATGATTTTAATGTAGGTAAGAAAAAACTGCTGATAGAAAAGCATTTCGCATAGGCTAGTGATTTTATAGTTGAAAGGACAAAGTTGTAGTCTGCAATCAAGGTTTTTGAGCAAGACTTTTATATGCACTTTTACAGATAGAATACACACACATATGTTCCACCTAAACACTTATTGATCCCTTTCAGTGTGATATGAAATTCGCTGGAATCAAACATTCAATATCCTAAAACTATTCTAACCCGTGCAATATCTCTATGGAGTCATTTTTGTCGTTGTTCTCATTCTGCCCACAATGAAATTAAGCATCAGAAAAGTTAGGTAATTTTCCCAGTGTCATGTAATCGGTAAATGTTTAAGATAGTGAGGGCCCAGAAGTGTCCTTTTGTACTACTCATTCTACTACATCGAAGATGTAAATTAAGTTTATATTCAATAACTGATGCACTTCCTTTGGATCCTATTCAGCACATACCTCTATGTAGGTAACTTTGTGGGACAGGACATTACAAACTTTAATTTTCTCCATGTGCTCATTTATAATAATTTCTAGTAGACTGCACATATAGGTATAGGAAGTGTGGCTCTCAGTGAAAGTATGAACAAGTTATGAAATGGAGACTGATTTTCTAACAACCTACATTTCTTTTTCTATTTTTTCTTTTTCTCTTTTTTTTGTACCAGAAATCAAACCAACCTATGTTTCTGAAAATGTCTAGTAATAGCACTTTCGTATCCACCTGCTCTAACTCTAAAAGATAGGGCTACCGGTGCATTTTTTTTAGATACCTGCATTCCCCATTCTACAGAGGTGTATGGAATATACTTTATCGCTTAACTTCTTCCCTTAGCCAAACCATAAGATTCATCCTGGTGAAGTATAATTTTCTGGAGTCTTTAGATTGAGGAGGGTGATTCAGCTTCCTTAATTATTACATTGCCAGTAAATCAAAGTGTTTTAAAGAGGAACAGCCTTCCAGTCACGCTATCTCAGAGCTCCAGATTAGAAGTGCTTGCAAGTACAGCACAAATAATGTGGCAGACATTAGAAACAGACTACTGCTTTGCTCAGCTAATTAATAATTCTCTGATGTCTTACTTTTCAATTTTCCATACATTTCAGATTGACACTTGCCCCATTAACAGTTTTCTTTCATCACAGTTTTCATGTCTTTTTCAATCATTTGACCCTTATGTTTGTCTTTTAACTGTGACATTAACGTTGTTTGCGTCTCACTCTTTAATTATATCGGTGATTAGTACTTTTGCTGCATGATTTACTTAGCATTTATTTGGCATTTATTTGGCAAGAATCAGAGTTGATCGAGTTTAGGTAAAACAAGCTTTGCCACAAAATGGCCCTTGTCGTTTTAATTTTTCTAAGAGCAGTTTTATTATCTGCTACTTCACTTTGTACCACTAAACCTTATTTTGTGTTTAAAAGGGATTGGTTCATCTTCCTATATGAAGTGGGAACAATAATGCTCTTTACTCAGTGTTTATTTTTCTTAGCTCACCACATACCATTCATCTTCTTCTTTATATCCTCCCTGAGCTTTTCTTCCTAAAATAAATAGCTTGCCCCGGATCATGCTACCAAGAAAATATCCATTTCCAAGTGATTTAAGGAAGTCTATATATTCATTCCATGACATTTCTATTAGGAGTGCAGTGATTTTCTTATGCTGAGAACTCATCATGTAGGTAATCAGAAAACTACTCCCTCTTTCCTTTGTGTTTTACTTTTTCCTGTAAAGCTTATACAATCGAGCTCTATGACTGGTAATTTGTACAGGCCCTTGTGTTTTGGAAAGCATTTCCACTTACCGATACATATATATATATACACACATTCATTTTATAGATGAACAATCAGATTCACAGGGTAGGGTTAAGTGAATTATCTATACTCATGTAACAAGTAATGGTCAGAAGGAAAACATACTGTGATTTCAAATACAGCTTTGTTGGTTGGTTGATTTTTGCTTACGTGGTATATCTACTGGCTGAAGCAATCTTCCATACTGGAGAAAAGAGAAAACTGGAATCTGGCTTTAATTCAAAATGAAGAAATTAAATATTTTGATCAAAACCAGAAAAAATTTTCAACAACAATATGTATGACTACCATGTTAAAATCATTAAACAATGTTATTCATCACTATTTACATGTCCCCTGCCACTGCAGAGGCATTCAGAAGTCAGGATAATGGTCTGATTTTTCTGTTTTTCACCCTGGAATATTATCCTTCATTGTCTGATATTACAGACTATAACATGTACATGAGAAATATCCCTGGAATATTAGCCTTTATAATACCATTTTATGGTGTAGCTTTCTTGGAAGATAGTTAGCTCCTACTGGTTAGTAGAATTACAGCATTACATTTAAGATTTGAAAATGAGTTTGAAAATGTTTTGGGAGCATCAGTAATTCAAAACCAGCTTTATTAGGTTTTAAAATAGATTCTACAGTCCACTAATCTAAAATATGTACTACATAGCTTATAATGAAAATAAGACGAATATTCAGTGTAGTGTTTAATTTCTTAGAGTTAATTACCGTATAGTCAAATCCTTTTTATAACACCTTGTTAGCATATTTCAGCACTGGGGACATACAGAATCACTATATTTGAATGCACATATTAAATAATGAGATATAGTAGATTTCACTAAATACATTTAATGATACAATTATTGTTGGCACTTTAAATAAATGGAATTTTAAATATTGCAGAAGACTTTAATTTTCTAAATGGAAAAGAAGAAAAGATAATTGAAAATTAATGAATAATGCTATGTATACCTCCATGTGAAATCTTTTTAGGAATGGTTTGCCTCTGGGGGTATTTAGTACACTAACTTCAACACTGCAACAAATAATTGCACAAGCATTTATAGGGCATAGGCCCTGAAGATACCAAGAAAAATAAATGGTTCCTCACTATTCAGACATTCTTATTCTGATAGAATGTATTCAGTGTGAAGCATGAGGTATCTGAAAAATACTATGGAAACCTAGTGGAATGCAAGCATTCATTCTGATACCATTAGCAGTGTTTTGAAGTATTTTGAGGTAAAAATCAGAGAAGGTACCATGTGACACAAACTGAAGGATGTGCAGAAGAACAAGTCTGGTTCAAGAATATAAAGAAAATTAGATTTAGATTCCTAAAGCCTGTGGAAGCCCAGTTTTCACCTATCAGGGTATTAACAGTTTTGCCAGTTGAAAACAAAGTCAGTTCAGCATCTCTGAATGCTTATATTAGTACTGGATCGACGTTTTTGCAGGTCTTTGATGGTCTTACAATGAACAAGATCCATAGCAAATAATCAGGGAGACAAAGGAAACTTTTAATAAGAAGCTTGGCACAGCAAAAGTGAATGTGGTTACCAGGCTTGAATTACTCTTTGTTCTCAGTTTTGGGATGTTGTGTTATCGAAGACCAATTAAGTAATTACAAGTAATGACAATTATTAGCTTACCATTCATGGTTCAAGTTTCTCTTGCTAAGTCATCATTTCCAAGGAGAAACTTCAAGGTTCCAAGGCTGGCAGCTATGCTTATGTTTTTGTTGCTTCTTTTTACACATCTGCTTCTCATCTTTTTAAGGCAACTGTTAGATCCTATGCTCATGTGATCCTGGTATTAATTTCTAGTTAATAGTCAGAAATTGAAACAGACAAAGAAACAAACAGCATGTTATGTCAAATATGGCTGTATTAGAGACTCTTTTCTGATTCACTCTGTGTTCTTGCTATTTGCTTTCTTTGATGCTGTGTGCTAATACTATACTACTGTTATCTAAAGTTAGTTTTAGATATGGTTTACATTTTTTATTTACTGTATGTGCAAGTTTTCAAACTGTAAGCAGGTGCTTACGTATGTGCCCATGTGTGTATATGTTTTCTAAAGTTGCATTTGGTTCACTTCATTGTAAGTTTCCTTAGTGGCAGCAACTCATTATGCCTTGCCCCTCACACCTTCAAAAGAGCAGGTGTAACACTCTGCTATTTATGGTTGTCAGCCATGAAGCACACACCTGGTGCTAAGAATTCGAGGGTCTTCCTTTCCATCCATTTAATACTCAGTAGGATTAAATGAGCCCTGGAACTTCTGTGCATTGCTATTCAGGACACTGAAAACCAGTAGCAGATAACCTGCTAAATATGAAAAAAAAAATTTATTCACCACACTCCAGTTATCACTCATTTGTTTGTGTTTATAATTTTCAAAATCTAGGGCAGAGTTGTTCTCAGGCCCTAGAAAATATCTTTTGTGCAAGAGTTGCAGTATGCATTTTGCAGGCCTGATGACTTCATCATATCCTTTCATTCTGGTTCCTTCCTCTGTAATAAAATGTGCTCTCAAAATAGCTCATCTTAATTACTGTGTCTTTTTCTGCCCCCGAGGAACTATAGTCTTGAAGTGGTTTACATAATTTTCAAAGAATGAGTGCATTTCATGAAATTCCATGTTACTTTAACTTCATTCTTAAAATTTGTGATATACTTAAAATTTCTAATTGCTTTAGTAAGCTTTTATTTTTTTGTCCTTGAACAATCTATCAATCTCTTATTCTTGCCCCAAAATATAATTAGGATGATTCATTAACTTTGTGAATTTTTCTGTTATAATTCACATGTTTTGACTTACAAAGTACAAGTGTACATGAATTCATACTCAATTCCAAAATTCTAAGTAGTGCAAAATTATAAAAATCTTTCAGGTCTCTCCTCACTTCCTCTAACTTTCCTGTCTCAGAAATAAACATTTTAAAAATTTGGAATACATTTTCCATGCATCTATCTATGCATTTACATAAATACATATTTATGCAATATGAAATACACAGATACATTAACTTACACAACCATATGTGTTGTTCTGTGATGCACTATATTTCTTTAGCCATATGCCCGATAGGTGATTATATGATAATGTGTGCAGTATATTCCTACCTCACTCTTTGTAACAAATTCTAAGTATTCCATAATAGAAACAATGCATTTTTAAAGGCAGCCCTACAGTGGAACATTCAGTTGGGTTTATATTTTTTTACTATTAAACTGTTAAAAGTGAACAATCTTGTTAATATATGTTGGCATTCTGTGTGCCAACTTCTTGAATAAACGTCTCTAATTAGAATTTCTATGTCAAAGACATACTATACTTCAACATGGTCAATTGTCTTCCAATTAGACTTTGCCAATTTGCAAACTAATCACAGTTTTCAAGATTAATCTACAGTTAGTAGATTATTAATCTATTAGATTTTGCCAAACTTATAACTGAAAATTTACCTCATTGTCATTTTCAATTTTCTTATGGATACTAGGGTTTAATTCTTTTTTTGCTTTTATATTTAATTGTGCTTTAAATTCCTTATAAAACTTGTATCCATTATTTATTTCAATTGCGATTTTTTAAATTTAATAAAACAGTTTATGTACTCCAGATTGCAATCCTTTGGTTTCACCAATTATTTAGCCTTCACAACTCTCAATATGAACAGCATATATGTATTTTTTATTTTTATATTTTTATACATGTGACTATTAAACTCAGTAGTTCAGGGTCTTTGTTTCATATCATTTTTATTTTCCTCAGTACTCAAGAAAGACTTAAGAAATACATGATATTGATTGTCAATTATGTTGACAGCTACAATGCAAAACTTAAGACATGAGTTCGCAGAAATGTGCTACTATCTCAAGGGTTAAATTCTGAAGTGACCCAGACAGGAATAAGTTACCAGTTGAGTGATCAGCCTTGAATGTACGAAACTAGATCTAAATACTCAGAGATAAGATCGCTTCCCTTTGTCTCCTCAGCCATTGACTTACAAGTTCACTGTGATGCACATTCATTCATCAACCTATGTCTTTACCTTCACTAATTGCTTAGTTCTTTCCTTGGTAATCCACATAGTAAAGTGCCTCAAGTCAAAATATTTTCTAAGACTTGTGCTATGAAGTCATGTCTGAATCTTATTTTACCTGGCTGTATGTAAAAGCCAACTAAAACATTTGGACACGTTTCAGTTGTCAAATCACTTGTGTTGCTTGTTTTATAAAAATTTTTTGAATTCAGTTTTTATTTAATAAAATCTGCTCTGCATCTGTATTCACAAGTACATAACATTATGCAGATTTAGCATGCAGATATCAACACTTTTAAGCAGACAGACGTGCACGTATTCTTAGGAAGGGAAGATACGTTCAAGATTCAACTAACTGCACCTGCCCTTTTCTCATATTGCACCAATGTCTTTCTCCCAGATAACATATGTACTTCACTTCTGAATGCTCTTATTCACTTACTTGCCAGATCGTTAGGTCACACTTGGTGTGTTCCACTCCTAGTCTAGGACATATGGTTTGTAATTTGGAAGTACGTGATTTCCCCTAAATGATACATTTAAGAAAGGGCTAATTTTTAATCATAATATTATTGTTTGTAGAGAAAACTGTTTCCCTTCATCCTGCATATATGCTGTACATACACATGTACGTTTTGTACATTGTGTACGCAAAGCAGCAGCTCTCCTTGCTTTATTGTCCTTTTTTGGGTGGAGGGAGGGGGATGGAAGGGAGTAAATTTGTTTTCTTAAACCCATCCTTCATGATTTGTGTGTGTGTGTGTGTGTGTGTGTGTGTGTGTGTGTGTGTGTGTATGTGTGTCTATGGGCTCTCTAGAGAGAAAAAAGATAAATATATGTTATGCAATAAAATTTAAGTTCTTCCATTCCTTTCAAAATCTTTAGACATGCCATCAAACATCAAGATGCTAAAATGGCTGTCTTGTAATCATAACTGCAGCAATAATAATACTAATGATAATGATAAACATTTAATCTTTTAGAATTTATCTACATTCTATGGAGAATCTTAGTGACAAAGAAATTAATGGTCCAAACTTTCTAAAGAAAATAACTCTTCTAATTCAAATGTGTGTACCCAATTATACTAGTAAATGCTTTCAAAGTTTTCAAATGATAAAGAAGCAATTTATGAATTAAACGCAAATATAGCAAAACTGTTATTTGAATATAGCTATATATATTATGTTGGCTACATGTTTTGCAAGTAATATGAAATTGAAGCACAATCTTATTTACTGAACTATAAGAGAGGTAGTGGAATATGGGAGTGGGATAATAATAGGTTACAGTTCAGTTTTAGTGTCTTTGATAAATAAAAGCATGTCACTGATTTTTTTAACCTTGAATATTCTTCTTCTGTAAAGCAAAGAAGTTGAACTTGGCAATATTCTAATATTGTTGCTATCCACTAAATTCTATAAAAGAGTATGATCTTACTATTTTAGATGATTACAAAGGTTTATAGCTTTTATAACTTTGCTTTTATGATATCTTGTTGGTCAAATTTGTGATTTATTCAATGCCATGTCCTGCTCAGGAATACAGTTCCCAAATTATGACATTATTTCTGTGGAAAGAGAACAATATGTTTTAAGATGAGCCTTTTTTGATAGAATTTATATGAGCGCATTATAACAGAAGTGGGGCCTGTCTGTGTTTGCAAGTGTATTTTATTTTCTCTCAGAGCTAATACATCAGTGGGCTTATTTGTATTCTGAATACCCTACCTCAAGAATATGTTTTTAAAAAAAAACAGTGTATTGCTTCGTGGAAAATAATTACTTATGTACAGTCATTTAAACGAAAGTCCTGTTGTTAGTCTCCTTGTGAACCAAATTAAGGAGCCTAAGTGATTGCTATTCTTTTATCCTACCTTTTAGCAGAAATGTGTAAGTGGAATAGTGTATAACATGAATTCTATAAAGCTTTCTGTTATGCTAATCTAAGAAATTTACCACATGTGGTTAATTTTATTTGGGGCTGCTTAATTAATATACATTTTCCTTCAGAACTTCAACAGTTCTTTAATGCAGGTTTAATGTGTATGTGAATAATCCAAAAATAATTTCTGTTTAATGACTGTAGAGATTCTCTCAGGATTGCTAAAAATTCTAAAAATGGTGACGACTGTATAACATTGTGAATACACTAAATGCTAGCTAAAAGTACACTCAGAATGGTTAAATTTGTGAATAGTATTATGTATACTTTACTACCACCACAACAAAAAGCATCAAAAGAATATTACCTTGATTATTTCTGGAGTTATTGGTGCTGTCTGAGGAAAATGCTTTCTTGTAAGGCTAAGACTCAGAAAATACTTCAGATTATAATTGTGGCTAACTCTGTGTTGGATTCCTATACATCTAACTATCCTCAGGCAAGTCTGCTGCAACAATGCCTTGAAGGTTGTATCTCTGTCTCAAGGGTATGATGACCTCTGTGGGTCTGTTAATTTCATACCCATATGCATGTTTGTAGCTCTTTCCTTGTAACCAGAATATTTACCTCTGCCATTTTGATGATATGTATGCAAATGGAACACACAATTTTAGTCACTAGAACAAGAACAAACCATTTCATAAATTGTGCAGGCATCCCCACAGGGTTACAAAGCTTTCTTCTTTGAGGTATTGTATATCAGGTAATATTTCTCCATTTACAAGAAGCTATTTGCCATATTATTCTACGGGTGGTAAAAGTAATATAAATGAAGGTTTACCATGAATTATTATTGGGTGAAAATTTTGAAATTGAAGATGAAATTCAATTGGATACTGGGAAAAACATCAAAGATCATAAAAAAATTTGATCCTCACTAGTTATAACATATTGAGAAGTTAATAGTTCAGATTATGACCCTCTTTTATGATGGTAGAGAAAAGGACAGTTTCATCTGAGAGAATAAGTTACATATTTAAGTATCTCTTACTTAATAGCTTCATCCATTCCTTTAAGCTACATTAAATGCCCGACTCTACTTGGTACTAGGTTCAACTACAAAACAAATAATTTAAACATGTATTAAAAGTCTTCCCTTACTCTCCTGTGGTTTATTTGTAATTGAAAAAGTTTTATTTTAAATCAGACTCATGGGATAATTTTAAAGTAACATATGCATTGTATAAGATATGTTACATTGTATGAGATAATACAGTTCTACAGTAAGTATTCTCTCATATGTCTAAATATCTTCAGAAACTGGTCAGGACAGAGAAACAATTCCATGGGCTAGGCTTGGTCAGGTGAAACTTTCTGACAGATTAAAATGTGGCAGTAAGAATGTTGGAATCTTTCAGAAGCAATCCATAGACGCTTGACAGAGATGAACAGAGAGTAAAGAAAGTGATGAAACAAACAAGATGTCTTAGATGAATGGTGAATAATTGGAAATAATCATTGACCAAAAGTAAATATTTAAGTAGTATGAGTCTTTGCTCATTTATAAATACTAGATTGTCAATTATAAGGATTTCCACTTAAAAAATCCTTAATTATTTGCACAGTATACTAAAATGAATAAAACATCTTAATTTTTCTAGACTTTATAGACAAAATTTCAACCAATTTAAAGATATTTCTGGACTTAATATTTCTAGACTTTATAGACAAAATTTCAACCAGTTTAAAGATCCAATTGGTTTTTATTGGCAATTTATATTAGGTACACCTCATCTAACAATTTAGAAATCTGTGTGGTTGATCAGAGCAGGCAGAGTGAAATTTGTAATATGAAAAATGCTAAAGAAGCACAAACAAGAAAAAGGAGATTGATCATTTATACTTAATTTCTTTAAAAGATTATAACATAAGGAGCTTCCTTATGCTGGATCAGGTAAACTAGATTTCCTGGTTTTTGGAAAACTAGCCTATTTCACTTCAGTCTAATTTCCTGACATCTGGCACAAATGACTCCCTTGCAGCTTGTCAGTGGGGCCTCTGCAGGAGAGCAGACCAAAACAACCTGCCATGCATTTCATTTAATGTGGTTGTGCAACACCAATGTCATAAAATGAAAAGACTGCAATATATTGGTGACAATCTATGAAAGGAGAGTAATCTAGTAGAATTTTAAAGAAGAAACTGGGTGTGGCAGTGCCTGCCTGTTATCCCAGTGCTCAGGAGGCTGAGGCAGGGGGATCACCATGAGCTCAAGGCCAGCATAGCATGGGCTACATAGTGCAACGTCAGCCTGCACTACACAGCAAGACTCTGTCAAAAAAAAATAATAATAAAAGGCAGAAACTACATAGCTGGAGAAAAGTCAGGCAGTCCTAGAAAACACTTTAAATGAGGTAGCAGAAGTCATACAGTATTCACCTTTGATAGTAAGGCAAGACAATGGATTAAAGTGATTAAAATGCAAGTTAGGATACCGAGATCAACATCTGTGCACATGCTACTTTTAGAAAAATTCCTAGTTTACTAGTGACTTTTTTTCTGTATTTACTGCAATAGCATATTTGAATACTGTTTTTAAATTATATTTTATTTAATCAGTAAAGCAGGAAGGGAGAGGGGAAAAATCTCTGCTAAATTAGAATGAAAAAAAATGTTTAAATCTCCGTAAGAGACTGAGTTGGAATTCCACTGGGAACTGATAAGTTCAAGATGTAAACCTCTGAGGGTGATGGTTAAAGTCATTTAAAGAATCCACTGTGAAAATTTTTGTCTGGGAGTTCGATTTTATCCCTGCAGCTTTGCTTAAGAGATTTCCTGTTCCTTTATGCTAGTAACAATATTGTTGTTTCCAGTAGTCTCATTCTTTTTACTTTTGCCTTCGGCACAGTGGAAATCAATATAGTAGGCACTCTCTGTTCAGTGCATAATACCTGTAGTTTCCCGTGTGCAGTGGCCTGAGATTCTGTAGATACTACTTAATGCAGTATCCACAGTGTGGCCCATTTGTGCAATATAACATTTTCCACAATGGCAGGGAACATTACAACACTGCAGTGGGTAGTAGAATATTGTCTTTTGCTAGCAATAGGTGGCTGGAAGTTTTGGATGAGGATCGCGTATTATTTTTGCCTTGTGGGTGTTTTTGAAGATTGTTTTGATTCATCTTATGAATGTCTTGACATGGGGTGGCATTGGTCTTCTGTCGTGCCGTGTTTTCTTACCTTGTTAGTGACTTCACTCTTGGTGGGAACAGAAGATTTAATCAAATAATTGTCTATGTATCTATTCTCTGAAAGAGTCATATGAAGGGCATGAATAGTCTATAGGAAGAAAGAAGAATCTACCATAGACTTTGTTTGATATATTAACCTTAGATTCAGTCTTTTCACTTTGAAATTAAATTTACAGACTAGTTGGTTAAATAAATCCAAATCACATTTTGAGATAAATGCTGAAAATAATAACTGCATATGATTTTCAAAAGGAGGAAAGGTCAGCAGTAGTAGATTTCTAACCAGTTTTGATGGTAGGACTTTTTAAAAAAAATAGAGGAAAAGCAACTCTGCTTATATGAGATCCTATTTTTTTTACTATACTAATTACATATTTATAAAATATCGCAAGCATCAGGAATAAAGCCATGGTGGGGCATTCAAGCCAGAATGGAGGTAAACATGACTCTTGCCCCAAGAGTTTACTATTTAAGAAGTGAGAATACCAAGCAGCTAATTTAAAGTGTTATAAAAAAGTGCAAGTAATTAACCTACTCTGGGAGGTCAGAGAGAGCTCCCTAAAAAAAAAAACAGTATTTAACCAGGAGGAATAGAGATGGTGGCAGTATTCAAATAACTTACCACATTAAATTTTGAAGGTTTCTCACCATCTCCTTTGTAATCACCTCATCTACTTCCTCTGGTAGATACAACTATAGTAAGTGGAGGATATAGAGTATAAATATGCATTTCATACATTAGGAAATTATGAATCTTGCTTTTCCAAAGTGCACAGGCAATTTAAAAGTCACTGATCATGCTAACTTAGAAAATAAAATAATTAGCACATAGGGATATATTATAGTTCCCTGTGGGTTATATAACATTTGGATGACACGTTTCTCACATGTAAATTAAGATAACATCTGTCTTACAGATTGTTTGTCCAAACTATATTAGGTTATGCATCTAAATATACTTATTCCTATTAGACAATTGTTACAGCTTCTACTCTCCTCACTCTTTATGTCACCTTGATTGAAGACTCATAGGATTTTATCTTTCCCTGGTCCTCAAGTTACTGTTTCAAAACCCACCTCCTTTAAAACTCATGGACTAGTTTGCAGGTGAATTCTGTTGAAAGTATTATCACTCCCATCACAAAAATTATCTTCTCAAATCCTACTCTTCTAAAACTAAATACTAAGGAAGAGAGAATAGTTTACTTCTGTAGTAACAGAGCAAGAGAGAGATACTCACCTCAGGAAAATAAGATTGATGTGACTTCTCTGAGAGCTACCAATTCTAAATTCAATATATTGTTAACTTTTATTTTCATTGGTCCATCAAATCAAACAGAAAAGGAGACTGTGCCAACAATTTGACTTTTGCAGTGTTGTCTTATGTATCACAAAGGAAAGAAAAATGTAGAAAAGTGGCACTTGTTGATGATGCTGTGACTCTGCCGTTTAGAGTCTAGGTAGATATTGGTCTGTCAGCAAATGATAGCATCCTACAATCCTGTTCTCTGCACAGAGCATCACTATGCTCATTCAGCATGCCAGACACTGCACATATGATGCTTCAAAGCAAGTCACTGTTTCTGTATTGTATTACAATTTATTTTAAATGAGTTCTAGCAGTTCTAGGTTCCAAGAAAATTGAGCAGAAAATGCAGGCGCTTCCCACGTACTCCATGTCTCCTTTCCACAGCCTCCTCTACTCTCAGTATCCCGCACCAGGGTGCATATTTGTTACAGTCTGTGGGAGTCACTCAGTGTCCATCGTCTACCCGATGCCTTCATTCTCGGTGCTGTGCATTGTACTCCTTTTGCGATGCAAAATGACACGTTTATCACGGTTGCATCTTACAGAGTAGTTTCACCGCCCAAAATCTTCTGTGCTCTGCTTATTTATTCCTCCTTCCCCTAGGGCCCCTGATAACTACTGGTCTCCTTGTACCCTCCATAGTTTTCCTCTTTGCACAATGCTATATCATCGGTGCCATATAGCATTTATCTTTTTGGATTGACTTATCTTGCTGAGTAATATGTATTTAAGGTACTCTCTTTTCTTGGCTTCATAGTTCGTTTTATTTAAGCACTTAAAACCCTTCTAATGTCTGTCTGCACCACAAATTATTTATCAGTTTTTATACTAAAGTGTACAGTGGTTGCTCCTAAGTTTTGCCAGTTGTGTGTTAAGCTGCTGACAATGTCTGTGTTCGGGCTTTTGTGTGGACTTCAGTCTTCGGTGTAAATATCAAGAGGCACAGATGCTGGTTTGTATGGTTAGAGTATGTTTTGTTTTAAAATATAACTGTCTGACTTCAAAAATAGTTGTACCATTTTTCATTACCATTAGCAATAAAGATGCACTCTTATTGCCACATCCTTATGAGGGTTTGGTGATTTTATGTTTTGGATATTAACCATTCTAATAGATACTCTAATAACATTATTGTTTTTGATTTGCAACTTCCTGCTGACTCACCATTTGTGCATCTATTTTATTTACTATTTAATGTTTGGACATTTTTAGTGAGATATCTGTTCTTGTCTTTTGCCCAGTTTTTAATCAAATTGTTCATTTTTTTTGTTTAGAGTTGTAAGAAATTGCACACACACACACACACACACACACACACAAGACTTTTATCAGGCATAGTTTCTCCTCAGTTTGTATCTTGCTTTATTCTCTTCACATAATCATTCACAGAGCAACCATTTTAATTTTAATGCATTTTGGTTTATCAATTACTGCTCATCAATCATGCTTTTGGTATTGTATCTAGAAAGTTATCTCCAAACCCGACGTAATCCAGATTTTCTATTACCTTTTAATCGTTTTAAAGTTTTGCATTTTGCATTTAGTTCTGTGATCTTTGAGTTAATTTTGTGATGGCTGTGAAGTCTGGCTCTAGTTTTGTATCCTCACGTGCGGATAGCAGTTGCTCCAAAACTGTTTGTTAGAACACTTATTTTAATTTGCAGTTCCCTGGTGGCTGATCAAATTGAGCATCTTCTCATATGGTGTTGTGAGATTGCATGGAAAAGTGTCTTTTTTCTGATGTATTGCCTATGGAGTTTATCAAAGGTCAGTTGATTGTATTATGCTAGGTTATCTTATTTTTTCTGAATGTTTCCTCAAGTGTTATGAGTTTTAAAGGATGATAATATAGATAAAATCTGTGCATACCTAAAATGTAAGCATAGAGACTAAAAATTAGTGATGAAACATCCTATAAACTTAGGAAAAACACATTATTAATTGTGCCATTTACATACAAACACTGTAAAGTTAAGATAAATGCACTTATTTTTCTTTTCTTTACTTGTTTTATTTCTTGGGACAATGTCTTGCTGTGCAGACAAGGCTGGCTTCCGTACTTGGCTAAATGTGTGTTCTTGACGCTGTTGAAATATGTAATTTTAAAATGAATTCTCAGCATAATTCTACCTACCTGATTTCACAAATTCCCAGTTAGGACCTAAAATACTTCAAGGGAGAATTCTCAGAAGCTATATTCTTAATAAAATTTTAGATGATTTTTAGTTTAATTACATTTAGGTTGCAACAATGTATGTGAACTTAATTACAATAATCACAATATTTAATAGTATGTGTAAATATACACTGTGTTTATTCCATTTGCTCATTCATTTACTTAACAAGTATCTACTGGGCTCTGTATAATATGTTAGGTATTTTTCTTGGGGATTAGCCAGTAAGTAATTATGCCTGAAATAAAGGGTATCACATTCTTATGGTGAGAGATAAAATGTTCAAATAAACGAGTAAGCCAGCTGTGGTGGTGGATGCTTCTAATATCAACACTCCAGAAACTGAGGCAGAAGAATTGCTGTGAGTTCAAGGCTAGCCTGTGCTGCATAATGAGCTCAAGGGCAGTCTGAACTACATAGTGAAGCCCTGTCTCAAAATATGGGTAAAATGGAAACATCAAAGAGTGGTAAAAAAATTATAAAGTATTTAACAAAGCAGTTATTTTTATAATATCATTAGTGTGTTTTTTATCTGACTTTCTTTTGACTTTTCTTTGAACCTAATTAGAATGGATGTGTGGTCCAATACATTTTTTAAAATCCATTGTCTCAGGCAATTGAAATGTCCTATCATTTAGTATAGCATTAATTACATCACTCAAGGTACCTTTCAAGGTTTTAATAATCATATTCATGTCTGCTGAATCATGTTGGCGTTGTATTGGTGACTTGACAGGACTTCATCAACTGAAAAGTTAGAAGAGAAAGTCTAATAAACAACATTTTAATTTGAATTTCTCTAATTTGAATTACTTAGAATAAATTTTGTGCTAGAAATAAGAAATTTAAAAATTTTTTTTTGTTCCTTTGAAAACATGTTTGTGAAAAGAAGATGGGGCAAAGAATAATACTAAAAATTGGTTCCAAAATTGTTAATTGTATTTAAATTGTAAGTATGGAGATTTGTTGGCATGTGTTCATTATAAATAAATAAAAGCATATAATTTTAAACAGTATATTGCCAATAATAATTTATCAATGTTGTAGTGTACAGAATAAATTTTCCCAAATCAAATACTTGCTGTATACTAGAAAACTATTCTGCATTTAAATTACATTTCCAGTCTCAAGAATCTTATCAATAGATATCAAATGTACACATTAGTTATTTCAAATAAAAAAATACACTATTTTTTTGTAAAGGATACAGTACAACAATATTCTAGCTCTCTTTTATTAAACTAGGTGTTGATACATTTAAGCATATTACTTAACCTCTCTGGGTATCACTCTCCTCATATAAAATGACAAATGCTTACTGACATTTCTCCTAAAGTTCTATAATATAATATCTACTGAAATACTATATTATTATTCATCAAGTTTGGCCCACAATAAATAAAAATTACATGGATCAATAAAAACAGCTTTAAAGGTTCTCAAATAAATATTTACTTGTTCTATAAATAGTATCCTATATAGTATATGAACTTATGTTATGTACTAATTTTATCATACAGTCTGTTGATGTACTGGGTCTGAAGGTATTGTAAGTTATAACCTGTCTCTGTATAGCTGAGGTGATGTAAGAATCAGAACTTTATGGTATCATTTTGCTTACTTACTAGCTTAGACTGGAGTAGAGAAGTCTAATGTAAAACCATGATATGTCCACATAAAATTGAAGGTACTTTTGTATGAGAACAAATTGGAAAATGCCATCCAAAAGGAAGGGATTATTAAGCCATGAGAAGAAGATGAAAGTGCATGTAAATGACTTTTTATTCTCGCTCTGGAAAGCACTTTTCTGGAATTCTCTACCATTCAAATAAGGTAATAAGAAAAGAGTTCTTAGAGTTTGGAGAACCTGGTATGCCATATTCTCAAGTTATTATTTATATTTAATCTTTCCAACTGATTTATCTCAACTATACAATACAATTGATCAGAATTAGAAAAGTGTGGTTGTTTCATTAACTCAGAATTTATTTGGAGGTGGGCCATGTGAGTCAACATTAATGTTTTTCTGAAAACTTTCTTTCATTAAGTGATCATAAATTGAGAATAGATTTGAAAATGCACCTTCTTCAGTGTTTGGTAAAGTATCATTAGGGAAAATGGGCACTTTTATTCATAATTGCTTTTTTGAGTCATCTTATCCTGTTCCAGCTGGACTCACCATAGTCTTCAAGGGCAAGTCGAAGTCATGCTGAACTGTATTTGTTAAGCTGATAATCAGCATCACTGGACCTGAAACTCTGCCATATTTCTTTTGTGTGATTGACCTTGTTATTTTAAGGTGTGTGTTGGGGGGCGGGGATTTGGCTAAGCATCTAAAAATCAGAACACTTCATAGCTCAGCAGTTCGTAGTAGACATTAAGGTCAGATCAGATGCCAAATAACTTGACAAGTTTGGAATGAGCAGCAGGACAGCCACCTAGAGAACGTCAGAAGTTCACAATGTTAAGGGGAACAACAAAAAATAGGAGAGCTACTAGCAATTCTTTTCATTATTTGGCTGACATTATTAGCAGAAACAATGAACTCTTCCTTTTAACTTCCCAAAGACACAGTGCAGATACACAATGCATCAATAAAAATGGATTCTTACATAGTCCTGGAATAGGGAATAGTTAATGCAGTCATTTGTAATGTGAATCACATTACAAATGAGACATAGCAAGAGTTGAGGTTCAGAGGGCATTTTCTAAGTAGATATATTGAAAGATGTACACCAGAACCACATGCTACCTGCTGAGGAGTGAGTTCTAACAAGGAAGTTAAGTACAGCAATTGACATAAAAGTCACATATATCAAAAAGAATCTATTTAATCTTTATTCTACTCTTTTAAAAAATGTACTATTCTAAGGTCTATTAAAAGATTTAAAAATTGGATCCATGCTATGATGTTCATAGATGAGTAATTTAAGCATATATAATTCTTTAATTCATAAGTTGTTCTTAAATTTAAAATAAATACTGGAAATTATCTCTTTATTAGTTAAATCTCTTTCCATGAAATGAGAATAATGAATACTGCTTTAGTGATTTTGATCAATCTATTTCTCCTTTTTTTCTTTTATATTCCCCTAGATATTGTCCTTATTCTTTAATTTTTATATCAATCCAGCAGAAGAATATCTCTGACAAAATTATGAAAAGAAGTATTCTATTTTCTACCTTCTGCTTTACTCAGTAAAAGTTTCTCAGTAAAATTTTAATTTAGCAAATTTTAATAAGTATA